>CAUYRT010055701.1:0-17576 GCA_963574885.1 Lepilemur ruficaudatus
TGGAAATTTTATTAAAAATGAAGATCCCCATGTCCCACCAGTACTGTAGTGGTATCATTTGTAGTAGATAAAATGGTTAAATATTACAATTATGGTTATTTTTGTGGGTAGGACTAGGACTGTGGTAGCAGGAATGGAGAGAGTCCAGAATTATTTAGGAGACAGAATTTTGCTGTTTTCTCATTCAGATTGTGCCATATTTAATACTCTTGAATGTATACATAAATATGCAACTTCATTCATTGAATATTATTTATTTCATTTAATTAATTACCTTTTCCGGAATGCTGATATGCTCTCTCCTTTATCCTCTGCAAAATTAACTAATTTTGTATCATCAGGAACATTTTGCTCAGGTGCTATCCCACTGCCAATGTGATTTTTATGTTTCTGACAAGAACCATATGTCAGCTTGCCAGCAACATGTGATAATTCATTGTTACCTACCCCTCCTAAATTTAGATCATCTTGTTCATATTTACTAGAAGGGAAGGCTAATTGGATTTTTTGTGTTGATGAAATATAATTTGTGTCTTCTTTAGTTATCTTTAAATTTGATGTTAACATTTTTGGTCTCTTTTCTTGACCTACAAAAAAGGAATATATTATTACATGTTCTCCATGAAAATAACTTTCAAAATGATGAAAAAATTCAATAAAAATTTTCAAAAGCATTTACCAGTTAAATATGAAAGCCAAAAGAAAAGTATTAATACAATAATAAAATAATATCATATCTGGTTATAAAATACAGGTGATTGTTACTCTTATGATATATTACATCACTGAAGAACACTCAAATTAATTCAGAATTATTGAAAATAAATTTTAAATTTACGTAGAATCTATATTATAAATAGGTTTAATTCCTGACCCATAATTTAATAACACTATTAGAATATTTAACTATTTTATCTACTATAATTATGAAGATTTTAAAATTTATATAAATAATTTACACACAAAAATGCGATGGCCAATCATACAAAATGCTATTGAATATGATGCAGTATTAAAATATATGACACAGTGCTTTTAAGTTTGTAATCTTGCTTTTAATATCAAGATAAAGGAACGTCTTTATCACAGTGGCAGAATTTCAAAGGTTTCTTTACAGAGACTTTATAAGAATCTTTGGAGGTTTAGTGGGAGTTTGGAGGCCTTATTATGGCTTAAATTTGCTTTACCATCTATGTATATATATGAAATACTACATGTATACTATATGTGTTATATATTACTTGATACAAGAGTATATTTATATATGAAACATATATGTAAATTATGAAGCTTAATAAAACGTATATGCATGAACCTATGACCCAATTTAAAAAATTAAAATTTTACCAATATTACATTAGATCACACATATTGTTTGTTCTTGTTTTTGAGCTTTATAAAGATGATATCAAACTATATATAATCTTCTCCATCTTGCTTTTGTCACTCAATATACTTCAGGGATCTGGTTACCGTTAGTAAAGGGCAAGGCAAACCAAACAGTGCTGACTGAATTTTAATAGCAAGAGGAAAAAAATATTCACAGAACATTAGTCAAAACAAGTATGCGGGATAGCTTACTGTGCATAAATATGCATACATATGTACGTGTACATATGTATGAAGAAGGACAATGTTTTAGATTTTAAGATTTGGTGAGCATTATTATGAATAAGAAGTCTCTGACTTTTATTTTATTATATTTCATTAAAATAAAGGAATTTTTATCATTTTACATAATGATTGTACATATTTCTTGGGTACGTGTGATATTTTGATATAATGTGTAATGATCAAATCAGGGCTTTTTAATATTGACATGAACTACATGGGTTTAGCTTCATAACAAATATGCACTAACTTACATAGCAGTTTATGACTTTCTATTTCTTCCTCTAATTCCTGAGTGTCTGGAATTTCTGAAATCAGTGGAGCAGGAGGGAGAAACCAATCCAATGACTTTTCATTGTCTGGACAGCTATATAAAATATAAAAATATGAATATATATGTTAATAAAGGTCAGAAACTGTATATTTATTAAACATTAATTACTGAATCTTAGATAAACATTCTGTAGACTAACTTTCTGTCAGTACTTTGATTTATCCCTACACAGCAGCATTCTCAACACTTTTTCCTCTGTGTGTCATAGGATTAAGGATACTGCTATGTGAGAGATATGCTACCTAAATAATGTCAATAACTCCATCTCTTTCTCTCCAATTCAAATTCTAATAACAGGAATCTTAACTCTGCTCCCATATTTAAACAAAAGTAGTGAATCATTCTCAAACTTTAGCATTTTAACTATTACAAGTAACAAATTACTTATGACATACCTCACAACTAATCATGGGTCATCAATGTATAAAGGATACCATTACTGGTATTCTAGAGTATTCCTACATTATTACAAATTAATGTCCTAACCCAAATATTCTTGGTCCAGAACCATCTACAAACCACAGAAAATCTGAGAAACCAGTTGAAACTGAAAATCCCTTTATAACCCTACAGTAATTGATAAGATTTTTGCCACCCTGTTGGCATCTTTACCCCTCCTTACTTTTCAGCTGTGATCCTATCAATTGATACTGCTTTAATGGTTCTTTTCCAATCAGAGTTGACTTGTCCTTCGTTAGGACAAAAAGATAAGTGTTAGGTGACAGAAAATAAAGTTGAACAACACTATGTATTCTATCTATACCAGTCCCAAAGATTTTATGATTTATTTCTTATCTCTTCATTTAGGATGTTAAGCACTTTAAAGTGAAAGACTTAGTCTTTTATTTTTCTGTCTCTTGTAGCACCTAGCACATAGCTACTATGGCAATATCTTCCAAATAAAAAATCTACAACACATATCTGACAATGTCTGACAACAGGCCAGATTATTTAAAATTTTGTCAGAGGGTTCCCAATATCACCTCCAGTTCAATGATTCCCTAGGATGATTCATAGGACTCTGCATATAGTCCTACTCATGGCTATGGGGCAAAGCCCAAGGGAAAACAGACACAAGCTTTCAAGGGTTTCTCCCAGCAAAGTCACCAAAGATGTACTTAATTCTCCCAGTAATAAGTTGTGACAACACCGGTAAAATGTTGCCAAAGAAGGGAAGCTCATTAGGGACTCAATGCCCAGGGTTTTTATTAGGGGCTAACCATGCAAGCAACCCCTCTGTCTGGCACATACCTAAATTTCAGAATCCCAGAAGAAAAGCAGGTGTTCAGCAGAAACCATATTATTTGTATAAACAGTTTAGACACAGTAAGCCACTGTTATCAGTTAATGGTGGGAATCTTCCTAAAATCTAAGTTCTCAGACTCCAGCCATAGGCCAGCCTTGCAAGTAGACCTTTTCAAGAATAGCAGTTTAGGCCTGCTATGTTAACTCTTTTCTGCACATGAAACTATTCCAGAAGATCCAAGAAAGAGGATAACAGCTCTACTATTTAGCCTCCTCATGATTTCCCAATTTTTTCCCAGGGGTGCCATCATTCTCCCAGTCACCCAGGATCAAAACTATAGTATAATCTTTTTTACTCACTATATCCAGACACATATCAAGTTTTACTGTATCTTCCTTATAATGCTTCTTGAATTCATCATTTCCTTTATATTTCCACTGCCACTATCATAATCAAGGCTCTAATCAAGTTATATACACCTGGTTGAGAGCAATAGTATCTTAACTGTCCTCACTGCCTCCAGGCTTTGTCTCTAGTATATTTTACACATTTTTACCACATTCATTTGGAATTTTTTTCATCATATTATTCCAAATTCTTCAGTGGCTTCCTAAAAATGCCAAACTTCCTGGTGACTTTAGACCACTTACAGTTATAACTCTCCTATACATACCTTATAGTCCAGGCCAAACTGAACTACTTGCTGTATATCAAATAGATAATACATCCTGTCTCTTCTCAACTTCGTTCAAAGATATTCACTTTATTTTGCTTGCCCCTGTGTCCTGCCCCACCCCCGATATCAACCTATAGAAGTTCCACTATTTTATTCATTCATTAATCCGGTAATAATTATTTACTGAGTACTATAAGCCAAGCTGTGCTAGACACTAGAGTTTATATTCATTGAAAGCCCAACTCAAATACCAACTTTTCCAAGATATCCACCTAGGTTCCCAAAGATTTTTCTCCCTTTCCTCTTCTTCTTTTTTATTTTTTTTCTTTTGAAACAAGATCTCACTCTGTCACGTAGGCTACAGTGCAGTGGCATCATCATAGCTCACTGCAACCTCAAACTCCTGGGATCAAGCAATCCTCCTGCTTCAACCTCCTGAGTAGCTGGGACTACAGATGTGAGAGCTCCCACACCCAGCTAATTTTTTATTTTCTGTAGAGACGGGGTCTCTCTCTTGCTCAGGCTGATCTCCAACTCCTGGCCTCAAGCAATCCTTCTGCCTCGGCCTCCTAAAGTGCTAGGATTATAGGCATGAGCCACCACAACCGGCCACCATTCCCTCTTCTTACAGACTGAACTTGTATTTATTATAGTCCACCCTGTATTGTTGGGAGAGGTGTGTAGAGAGGTGATAGATAGATAGATATCTAATACCCCCTCTAGATTGTAAACACTTAACAGTTTTGTTTTTATTTCCATTTACATAAGTGGTACTTAGCACAGTGTAATTAGCTATACTATTCAATAACTGTTAATTTAATTCCATGACTTTTAAAACATAATTATATGTAAGATCCTTATTCTGGCATTTAATGCCCACCACAATCTACCCTTACTCTGTTTACTTTTCTAGCTTCATGTCCCAGTGTTTTTCATTTATGAAGTGTCTACTCTAGGAAACTTCTCTATACACTATTCTGTAAAAGTACCATGAACTGTCCCATCTCATTCTTTTTGTCTTGCTATAACACTGTGCCTTCAAATGCCAACTTCCTCTCTCCCTACAGCAATTAGCAAATCCTTCAAAGCCTACTGAAGTCTCCCACTATTACCCCAAAGCCTGACCTGATCATGTAGCCAAAGATGACTTTTCTTCCAAATCTGAAATTTCATTGCATGAACATATGCTTATCATTTGCTTTATACATAGTGTTGACTTTGTATTGTTAGAAAGATGACCTTTGAATATGTTTAAAAGTTGCATAGGCCAGTTCTGATTAACACCTGTTGCCCCAGTTGGAGGTACTCTTTCCCTCTCAAAAGTGTCTCAGTCTAGATGATGAATTACATGGCCACATTATTTATTAATGACCTTTCCATATGGGTATTTAATCTCCCATACTAGATTTTAATGTTTTTGAAGTATAAGTCTATTTCATCCTTTTTATATCCCTTTCATCATTCAATCAATATTTGAATAAATAAATGAAATAAATGAAGCAATAAATATGCTTCATTAAAATATGTTAATACCATAGCACAAATACCTAGAAAATTCAGAATTGAGAGCAATTCACATGTGAAAATCCCTAAAAGCCAGTATTTAACAGACTACCTACTCTCTATTCTTGTTTCCTTTGGTCTCATCTCTTACTTCCACCCCTACTTCCTGCCTGCACCGAATTTCCTATCACACTTGGCCTTTGGCACTCTGCCCATTCTGTTTCCAAAAGGTACCATCATTCCTTTTCCTTAGCTCCTCTTTGACTATTATCTCCAGTCTTTACCTTGGCCAAAAATAATTTGAACAAACCAGAAATATAAATAAATGGAAGCCAAATAAGGTAAAAATCTATTCTATTTAAAAAATTATAACATTCAAAATGTTAAACTTCAGTTATTCCCTTGTATCTGAATTCCATGTTTACCAAATATATAACTGAAACATCACCTCTGTTGATCCTTCATTTTTCATTTACCAGAGAGAAAAATAAAACTCCCTAAAATTGGAGCAAATAACCCTTTAAAAGAACACTATGATATCATTCTTTATGACAGACTTACTTTTGAACTTCACCTGGTTTTTCAAAAAACCAATTTTCCAAAGAAAATAAGCAGTCATTTGATTTCAGCATTGTTGAAAACTGGACTTTGTCATAAATCTACAAAACATAAAAAAGTAATTTATATATTATTTAAAAGAATGTAGAAAAATATTTTTGGATAGGAAAACTATAATTATTAATTTCCCACAATGTCCTATAAAATATAACCACAGACCATCCTCTCAGTTTTATCTTCTGCAACTTCCTCCAAAATTCCTCAATATTCAAAATTCCTCAATATTCAAATACATTATTCTCTGTTCTCCACTTATTCATGTATTTTCACACTTGCACCCCTCTCTTCATAAGACACTAATGCTTAGAATGTGTTTTCTTCTATTCTCCATCTGACAAATTCCCATCCATCCTTCAAGGTATAGGTCAAATGTCATTTCTTCTTCAAAGGCTTCTCTAAATTTATCCTCTTCACAGAATTAATCATTCCTTTGACTCTAAATATTTTGTTTATACCATTATTTTTGAGTTAAGATAGTACATTTTATTGTGAATGTGTATACCTCTAACAATACACTATGTACATATGCAGGGATTTGCTTCAAAATAAATGGGGAAGGGTAGAGAGAAGTACTGATGAAATAATATTGGCAATAAGTTGATAATTGCTAAAGCTATGTAATAGGTACATTGGGTTCATTATAATGTTGTTTACTTTTTGCATGTGTTTGTACCTTCCCAAAATAAAAAATTTACAGGCTTAACATATTATGTATATTTATATTCATACTATGTAATATATATACTACATATATATGTTTACATTCTTTTTAAAAAGATAATTTTTACATTCACAGATGTTACCTAAATGTAAAGGATAAAAACGTTCAGCATTGGCTACCTAGGAATATAACAAAAATCCAGGGCTGAACAAAGACTCAAATGTGATAGACCATTTTTACAGATATAAACATTGCTCCCTTCACATTGCAATTACTTCTTCCTGCACATCAACACTACATCCCAATTTTTTCCTAAATTCTGAAACATGATAAAACATTCTATGTGACAAAACGTGAAATAAAATGCACAAATCATAAACCATAAATCATGTTTCTACTTCTGTGACAGTTAATGCACTGCAAATTTGTCCTCAGGATAGAAACTAAAATCAAAGAAACTACATTAGCGCCATCTTGTGGAGAAACCCACATTACCGTGTCAGATTATGTCAGCCCAATTTTGAATCCTCCCTGATGTGGGGTAAGATACAAGCTGGAGTCATGCGGCAACGGAGAAATGTTTTCACCCGCACCCCTTGACAAAATGCTACTGGTAAGAAGACTAAACCTGTATATACTTTAGGACTGTTTCCCCCTTCCATCTGTTTAATTTAATCACTCTCTTAATTTTTCTCAATTTATTAATTAGTCACCAACAGAAAGAAATAATAAAAAGAAAAAATGAAACAAATTAGTGTGGTTCTATAAATGTCTAAAACAATTTAATTGTACGAAAAATAGAAGTCTTGGATAACAGGACAGGAGACACAAGGGAGTCATTCAAAAATATGCTAACAGAGTCTTTACCATCTTTAAGTAAACAATTTCAGAACTTGAAAACAACTGAAAAAGTATAAACGAAAATGCTAATCATGTTTTTATATTGTCCACAAAGTAATAAATATAATGTTCCCTTTCTAGTTTTAGGAAAACTGTATGTTTTTAAACCACAATAACAAAAACAAACCTTTTTCTAAATTAAAATTCACCAGACCACTTTTAAATATGACTTTGCTACCTCAGAATTTAAGTAGAAAATCTTTAGGCTAACATTTACATACTTGAATTCTTTATTCTAAAAGAAACTGCAAATAAGACAATAAAACCACAAATTTAAATGATTTGGAAAAAATGTTATAATTGAAAAACCTATATAAACAACAAATATTTTCAAAAGAACTTTTGATTTCTAGTTCTAGCATATACAAGAATACAATTTGTTTTGGTTCAGAAGAAAAGTATTATGTATGTATTTTAATTCTGATACAACCCTATGGAAAAAAATCCCTTAACTAATACTGTTTATCCCTTTATCCTGCATTATTTTTCTTCATAATGAGTTGATAACTGACATTACGTTTAGTTGCTTACTATCTATCTTGCCTGAAAGCAAGCAGGGACTTTGGTTCACTAATGTATTCCAATAACCCAGAACAGTGCCTGGCACATAGTAGATGGTCCATAAGTATTCACTGTGGAATAAATGTATTGGCAATTATCAGTTTATAAAAAAATATTATATAAAAATAATTTTCCATTAATTCTGAAACTTAAAATTTTACCCTCTAAAACTTTAAAGTCCAGAGCAGTATTAAGCCTTTCGCACGTATAAAAAAAAACTTCAATGTTCAGTTTAAAAATGTGAATTTTTTTCTAGTTCAGGATTGATGTCATAAAATCATGAAGGTTCTGAAGGTGATGAATTTGGCACTTTCATTACATAAATTTTTTCTTTTTAAATACAGGCCCTAAAAGGGATCTTCCTGCATTTCAGTTTGTGATGTGAAGAGATGCTAAATTTTGAATTAAATTTAAATTCTAGGTTTAGACTCAGATTTTCTAAATTTCTTCATGTTAGATTATTTATTACAAAGTTCTAGTTTCAGCATGTGGTACAAAATTATGTTGCAAAACGCAATAAACAATATCCTCCCCAAGTGGCTTTATTTTAAGTGTCTGTTCCGCTCTAGTCACTAGTCACTTTTAAAATACTTAAAACTATTTTTGTGACTACATAATTTGATGCCGGTGGAGCCCACCTGCACCTTCTCTGATTATATTAATGACAATTTAGCATTTTCTTTCTTATAATCCTTACTTGTATAAAATTTCAGATTAGTTATTCCTTACAATTTTTACTCTCAGAAACATACTTCTTATTTCAAAAGTGCAGAAAGTTGTACATAAATTATTGATTTGCTAGAAATCCACATTCACCGGATTAACCGACCATCACACGTGACCGCAGAGAAGTCGACAAAGTACGGGAATGGGAACAAATTATTCCAAGGGGCTGGGCCAGGGAAAGGACCGTACGGCCGTTAGAGCCCCAGGGAGAGGGAGTGAGACCGGCGGGGGAAGGGTCTGGCCTGGAACCGAATGAGGCCCTAAACCAAAAATGTCCCTGTGGATTTCCCAGTGCACATCCTAAATCCAAGCAAGCCCACCGGGCCTCCCACCGGCCAGGCAGAACCTTCGGGCCCCGTGTGTGGCCCAGGGCCCCAGCGCCGGGCCGGTCACTCCGCTCCCCCTCCCCCCCATCTCAGTCCCCATCGCTGTAAAACACGACGGCCGGAGCGGATGCGCAAGCCCCGCCAGCTCCCGCGCAGCGGGCGACACACACCTGAACACAAACGCGAGGGACTCCGGGAGTCACCAGAACAAACCCCCACTCTGCCCGCTCCGCGGCAGTCCCCCCGAGCGCAAGCCGGGCCCGCCCCGCGCCGCAGCGCGCCTCAGGCCTGGCGCGTCCTGACTGGAAACGCGGCCGAGGGGCCGAGCGCGGGCCCGGGGCTGGAGCCGGCTACAAACCGCGCCCGTCCGCCGCCGCCGGCGGGGCCAGACGGCTCCAGAGGCCGACCAGTGTCCCGGCGGCTGGACCCGGACCCCGTGTCCCCGCGAGCGCCCGGCCCCGCTCCCTGCCTTCCCCGCGGGGCGTCCGGACCCCGGCCCTCACCTCCACGCCGGCAGCTCGGACGCCGGCCGAGCGCCGATTCACCGGCCCCTCGCACTACCCCCAGCCTGGCTAAGCCGAGCTCCAAGCAATGGATCGCCCGGCCCCAGCCTCTCCCTCTTGCTTCTCCTTTTTCCTCCAGAAGTTTGTAATTGGTTTGGAATATATCACTCGCACGATACTACCTATTTTCATTAAAAAAAGCTCTTTTAATCCTGGGTTTTAAGGATCTACCAAGTGACACGTCTTCCCTAACCTAGCCTGTTTCTCTACCATCGCCCCCTCCAACAACCACCTTCCAAACACACCCCGACCTGCCTTTCTCATAGAAGTTAGCCAAGCCTCAGTTTCGGGGCTTCCATTCCCTTATTACCTAAAAAAAATGCTTTGCTGTATTACTTGTTAAAACATCACAATGACACCCATAGGTTCTGTATTACTAATGAACCTATTTCAGAAATAAAATTAAATTTCAGAAATAAGTATTTTAAAATGCAATGACGTTTAAATATGTTTAGCAAACATGAACTTACAAAAGTAGCAATCATGTGTTCTTACGCTATAAATGTGAAAAAACTATAGAAGTTACGCTTTTAAGTTTAACAGAATTGTTCTCCAAAGACTGGCAGGGGATGTTTCGTGATGAATGATGCTATTGCAACTGGCAGATATTAATAATTATTTGTGATACATGTTGAGTTAAGATGCATCTAAGTATGGGCCCTCCCACGTTTACATATGTCAAAGCATTGAGAAAGTACAGTACATATAATATTAAATATTTTAACATTTTGGGTGACCCTTGGAACAAAGTTGGGAGTGGTATATCCATGTCTGCCCAGAGTCTGGAGCCACCACAAAGGGAAATAGACACATTGGCTTTCACACAAAAGCTGCCGCCATCAATAATTACCACAAAAGGGAAGGGGTTGAATTTGAAGACTTTCTCTAGAAATTCTGGCTGCTCAGGACTCTCACCAGTCCTGAGGTAGGAGGAGAGTAGGCATGTTGACGTGCACAAGGAATAAAAGTAGGTCAGCGCTGAGGTGAGGGCTCCCGTAGTCCCCATGCTAGTCAGGCATCCTAAGGGAGACACATTCATATCCAGGGAGCAGCAGATAGAGCAAGCAGCGGCAAGAGAAGTGGCCGCAACCAGGCTGTGGAGGACAGGCAGCTAAGCGATACTCACAGATCATTCCCTGGGCCTGGCCCCACTATGCCTTACAGAGTCAAGGGTCCTACCTTGGGAGACATTTCCTAGCCTCAGAACAACACATTGACAGAACAAAGACAGTGATACAGGCAGCAGAACTGTCGCCATGGCTGCAGTGGCAACTCTAGAAGTAGGAGCTGTGACATAAGCCAGGAAGGTAAGCCTGCCTTATGAAAAGTATATGCTATTGATGATGGTTAATCATCTGATTGCTAAAGCCAGGAAAGTTTCTCAAATCCCTTCCCCTAGCTGTCAGCTGGGAACCAGGAGGGATTATTGGGTGGGAGTGTCAGAGAAGCTAGGATTCTAACAATTAGGGGGCCTGGTCTCAGAGTGATAATTTTTTTCATGGTCTTTGTGGGGGGAAAGCATTACCTGCATTGTTACCTTGCTTGTCTAATTCAGATTAGTGGCCTATGAAACACCAGTGTCTCAAAATTTAGATAGCACTCTATGGTTTACAAGCATTTGCTCATTTAATGGTTGGGGAAATTTTTCTGAGAATTCACATAAATGGTGTGTGCGCATGCCTGAGTGAGTGGGTGAGAGGGTAAACGCAACGTGTGTGTGTTATGGGGAGGGGAGGAGAATGCAGTGGAACCAAGCAGATGGAAAATAGATTATATATTTAAGCAGAAGGAACATTGTTCTTCCATTAGTAAATACAGTGTAGATTAAAGCAAGTCCAGGTGAAAGTATCTGGCCAGGAACACACCCCAAATGTGAAGGCTGAAGATTTAAGAAAAGACATGGAAATTAAGTGGGAAGTGAAAACCTTATAAGCCCAGAAAACAACAAGTAAGATAACAGAGTGATTAATATGAAAGCTAAATGAGTTAATGTGTATTGTTAGAAGCTTTTCAGATACTTGTGGAGTAAAAGAGCTATCAAATTTTAAGGTGGCATTGAACATTTGGAACTTTATTCACCTATTCTATGTGTTTCTTAATTAGCAGACACTTAAAATTTGCTCTCCTAGAAAAAAAAATTATAACATTAACTGTAAGAAGTCCTGCCAAAGCCCACAACCTGTGCTCACACTGTCTCTTCCATCCACATATGTAGGAATGAGCAAGTAGCCAGTAGGAAACTTATTTTTCCAGCAGGATGTTTTATATCACAAGTTGTTTGGGGGAAGTTTTGACCAAATAAGGTATATTGTAGGCTATATGCTGTAATACTGGAGAGTTTAAACATTTTTTTCCTGGATAAAAGTACTATTCACATGATTTCGCTGAAATTTTCCCCTAAATTAGGAAATATCCTATACTCGAATATTTGACATCTAATACAGTGATTTTGCCTGAATTTCCCTTTATATAGTCCCCAGCTCTTTCTACAAATCACTATTTCCTTTGAACAGCAGTTGCCACTGATTTTTGTTATTGCTATTTAAATGTTAAACAATTAGAAAAAGTATGCTTTAAAAACCTCTGGCTTTTAACAAATTCCCATTTTTTTTGTAACATCTACTATTATCTGGAGTAGACTTAAAGTAAAACAAAGATTTTTTTTCTTTCAGCTTCACTCCAAAGTGGCATCTTTCTCAACATATTCACATACACAAATCGCATAAAAATATGTTTTGCAAAACATCCTCTAAACAGCTCTGAAATCTTTAAATATTTTATTTCTCCTAATCTAACATCTGAGCTGCCATGTGTTTTGAATTTTTCCAACTCATTGGAGATTACATAGCAAGTCACAAACCTGCATGGTCTAAAGCACATGATTGGATTGCTTCTCAGCCTTTTGGCTAAGATCAAGTGTAGTATTAATCTTTGTTCTCATCAGTTTAAAGCATATAACTGGAAAATCTCTAACATCAGAAGTTAGGGGTTATGGATACACATACAAATAGAAAAATGTACATTCCTCCAAATACAAATCTGATACAAAGCTAAACAATTCTTTTCAAGTTACACCAAAATATATTTTTAAGCCTCAGTCACTTGTAAACAGAATGTCTCAGTTGATTTATATTTCCTAATTAAGAACATTTCTCAGAAGTTTCTTACCTATATTTTCATTTCTGGATGCTAAAAATGAATAAACTCTTAGGCCAAATAATAATACCAACTCCTTCATTACACTGAGAAATCTACAGTGATCAATTTCCTTAAGATCAAAAAACTATTCATCAGCAGAGCCAGAAAACTCAAATTCCCCTATGCCTGGTCCTCTGCTCTTTCTAAAAACCATGTCAGTGCCCTTGAATAAGACTTAGCAAATAATACCTGGAGTATTGCATTCAGTTTTGGATGATTCATTTTATAAAAAAGGTTGGGAAACTTAAGTGCGTTCAAAGATGGGAAAGAGAAATGTTAAAGAGCCTGAGACTTAAAGAGTACCATAGAAACAGCCTGGAGGATTGGGGAGGGGTAGTATATAATAAGGAGAAGAAAAGACTAAGAGGAAATAACTGGCTCTTTTCAAATATTTGACAGACTCTTGTAGTGGAATAAATACACTTTGTTCATGCTTTTATAGGCATGGTTTCAGAAAGCAGACCCAGGACCACTGAATTAAAGTTATTACTGAATGAGGAATAGATTTCAGCTATGAAGAATGATATGAAAAAGGCCTTATTATTTTTTAATAAAATTTATTGATAAATAATGTATGTACAATAGATTGCATCTATTTAAAAGGTACAATTCAATGAGTTACAACAGTAGTATATCTGTGAAATCACCACCTTAATAAAAAATACAGAGCATTTCCAGGACCCCCAAAATTCTTCATTTCCTTTGCAGTCAATTGCTCTATCTGCCCTTGGCCCCAGGCAACCACTGATCTGCTTTTTATCACTATGAAGTAGTTTGCATTTTATATAAACAGAATCATATATCATATACTCTTTTGTGTCTGGTTTCTTTCATTCAGCCTAATGATTTTCAGATTCATCCCTATTATTTTATATATCAACAGTTTATTCCTTTTGCTGAATATTGTTCAATACAGTTCAATACTATTTGGGGAATAGTATTCCAGTATGAATATACTACATTTTGTTTATCCATTCACTGTTTGATGGGCCTTTGAGTTGTTTCCAATTTGGGGTTATAGTGAGTAAGGCAGCTATAAATAGTTATGTAAAAATGTTTATGTGGTCATATGTTTCCATTTCTCTTGGCTATATACCTAGGAGTAAGATGAATAGATTGTGTGATAGGGGAGTGTTTACCCTTTTAAAAAAGTTCCATATTGTTTTCCAAATTGGTTGTATCATTTTACATTCCCACCACCTGTGTATGAATTCCAGTTAATCTGCCTTGCCAACACTTGTTATTGTCAGTCTTTTTCATTTTACCCCTTCTAATGGATGTGATGGTATCTCATTATGATTTTAATTTTCCTTTTCCTGATGACTAATAAAGTTGAGCATCTTTTCATGTACTCAAGATATCTTTTATGAGATGTTGAATTGTCTTCTTATTGTTGAGTTGAAGTCTTTATCTATTCTGAATACCAGTTCATCCTTTGGCAGATATATGATAGAGAATATTTTGTCCCATTCTGTGGTTTTCCTTTTCCTTTTTGTAATAGTGTCTTTCAAAGAGAAAATGTTTCATTTTGATAAAGTCTAATTCATAAATTTTTTCTTTCACGATTCATGCTTTTTGTGTTTTAAGAAATCTTTGCCCACCAAGCTGGCAACATGACATAGGCAAAGATTTTCTCCTATTTTATTTTCTAGTAGTTTTACAGTTTTAGCTTCTATCTTTAGGTCTATCATACATTTGGGTTAATTTTACATATTATGTGAGGTAAGAGTAGATGTTCTCTTTGTTGCTCTTGTTTGCATAAGGATGTCCAGTTTTTCCAGCAGTGTTTGTTGATTTTACTTTCCCCATTGAATTGCTTTGGCAACTTTTTTGCACATCAATTGACCATATATGTGTGGTTCTATTTCTGGATTCTAATCCCATTAATGTATATATCTATTGTTTTACCTTATTTACATATTTATGTTTAAAGTGCATCTTTATAAAGTACATCGTTGTAGTCAGCAAACGGTTAAGTCTGCTTCTTACCCTTGTGATAATCTTTGTTTCTTCATTGGAATGTTCAGTCTATTTATATTTAATCTAATTATTAATATGGCTGGGTTCAAGTCTACTATTTTATTAATTTTCTGTTTATCATCTTACTTTTTTGTTTCTCTGTTCTCCCTTCCCTGCCTTCTTTCACATTTAAATATTTTTTAGATTTTTATCTTGTCTATTTGCTTTTTAATCATACCTCTTCACAATTTTTTAAGTAGCTGCTCTAGGTATTGCAATATATATCCTTAAATTTCTCATAGTCTATTTAGAGTTAATACAGTACTTTGCAGCTATCTAGGTCTATTTATCCCCATTCCTGCCATTCTTTATGTTATAGCTGTTCTATGTATTATTTCTACATATGCTTTAAAACCCTCAAGACAATGTTTAATTTTTGCTTTAAAAATTAAATATATTTTTTAAAAAGTAATGGAAAAAAATAGTTTTCTACATTTATCCATATATTTAGCATTTCCCATGCTCCTCATTTCTTCCCAAGAGCCAAGTTTCCCTTTGGTATCATCTCCTTTCAATTTGAATAATTTCCTTTAGTTACGGGTCTAGTGGGGACAAATTTCCTTAGGTTTCTTTACTGGAAACTATCTTTATTCTACCTTCATTCTTCAAGAAAAGTTTCATTGGATGTAGAATTCCAGGTTGACACTTTTTGTTTTGTTTGCACTTTGAAAATGTTATTCCATTGTATTATGGTTACTGTGGTTTCTCATAAGAAATTTGTGATCATTTGGATCATTGTAATCTTATATTTAATGTGTCATTTTTCTCTGGCATAATATTTTCGTTTATCTTTAGTTATCAGCAATTTGACTACAACATGCCTTAGGCTTAGATTTCTTGAAATTTATCGTGTTTGAGATTCACTAAGCTTCCTGAATCTATAAGCTTACATACATCTTCAAATTTGAGTAGTTTTCTGTCATTTCTTCTAATGTATTTGTCTGCCCCATTTTTTCTCTTTTCTTCTTCTGGACTCCAACAATGTGTGTTAGACTTTTTGTTTTTGTCTCACAGGTCCTGAGATTCTGTTAATTATTTTTTCAATCTTTTCCCCTTTCTCTTCTTCAGATTTAATAATTTCTATTGATCTGTCTTCCAGTTTACTGACTCTTTCCTCTGTCATCTTGATTCTGATATATCCAGTGGAAATTTATTTTAGAAATTTTATTTTTTATTTATAAAATTTCTTTTTTGGAGGACATGTCCACTTCTGAGAAAATGGAATACACATACTGTTCCCCATTTCTCCCACTAAGTACAGCTAAAACCCTTGATATAAAATAAACATAAAGAGGAAATCCTAGTAAGAGAAAGAAATGAAAGGCATCTAATTTGGAAAGGAGGAAGTCAAACTATTCCTGTTTGCAGATGACATGATTGTATATATGGAAAACCCTGAATATTCCATAATTTAGAAAAACATGTGTAGGAAACAGTAATTGGATTCCGATGTGAATGGCACCTCCTGGAATTGTTAAAAAATAGTGTTCCTGAGCTCTGAGCTTTACTTCTGGGAGAAAACTGGGGAGAAGTGGGTAGCGTTTGTGCCAGAGAGAATGAGGTCAGGAGGTGAAGAATGTGAATTATTTTAAGATGGTTAATTTTAGTCTTCTCACTGAAGAGACCTGAGGGGAATTAAGCATATCTGTTATTTCTTATGTTGACCTTGGTCAAAGTTACTGTAGATAATAATTTATAACTGCATTGTCCCACTGCCTAATCAACTGATACAGCTGCCTGGAAGGAAGATTAGACTTGGAATGACAGGTGCCCCATGTAAAAGGGCATGGGCAGAGCATTTGTGGACTCTGCTGCTTAGACTATTCTCCTGCTCTTATTATCACCTGGAAGAGCTGAGACTGAACCCAAGATGTCTTAGTTAAAATAAGGTCAGTCTGCTGAAACAAAGACACTTAACATTAATTCAGTTTTTTTAAAGGAGGCAAAGTTCTGTTCTTCTCATGTAATAGTCTATTGTGAGTGTTCCCCTTTGACTGTGATCATTGAAGGACCCATGTTCCACCCATTCTGTTGCATTGTCATCCCTGGGGCACTGTTGTCATTTGCATGTTCAAAACTGGGTCACTGTGGGTTCTAGCTGGTGGGAAAGAGAATGTATGTTAAAGTCTGAGTCATAAGTGACACACTTCACTTTCATCACATTTTATTGGCAGGAACTCAGTCATGTGGCTACACTTAACTGCAAATAGGAGTCACAGATGCTGTTCGTAACAAGATAAGCCCAGTTATAACTTTGGTTGTATGGAAATGGGAAAAATGGATTTTGTTGGATATCTGGTGGTATCCATCCAGGAAGGATAGAGGTAGTTAAACAGAATCATTACAGTTATTTTACATATATCATTGAGGCAATATGTAGGTGAACTTTCTTCATGCCAGAGTTATATATACACCATTTATTGTAAAATATTCTCAAATTCTGAAAATTGTAATTTTTTTTGAAACTACCAGTGTACATTATAGTTTCAGATGATTTTTATTTATTTATTTATTTATTTTGAAAGAAAATTGGATTAGCTGTATTAATTTTGTACAAAACAAATTTCAAAGCAAGGAAAATTATTAGTGATAAAGAGATGCATTACATAGTAATAAAGGATTCCATTCTACAGC
>CAUYRT010055703.1:0-32349 GCA_963574885.1 Lepilemur ruficaudatus
TAAAAATAACTCTGTAGAGCCTCTTCTTAATGTTAGGCTAGGCGGGGTACAGTGGCTCAAGCCTGTAATCCTAGCATTCTGGGAGGCTGAAGCTAGTGGATTGTTTGAATTCAGGAGTTTGAGAGCAGCCTGAGCAAAAGCAAGACCCCATCTCTACTAAAAAATAGAAAAAATTAGCCGGGCATGGTGGCACATGCCTGTAGTCCCAGCTACTTGGGAGGCTGAGGCAGAAGGATTGCTTGAGCCTAGGAGTTTGAGGTTGCTGTGAGCTAAGCTGACACCATGGCACTCTAGCTGGGGCAACAGAGTGAGACTCTGTCTCAAAAAAAAAAAAAAAAACAAAAACATAAAACATTAGGCTATAATTCTTAAACTCTTTATATCAGTTCCTCTGGTCCCAAAGCATGTTCAATTTATTTTAAAAAAAGAAAACAGCTCTTCTCTTATACCTACCAATCCACCAACTTAACAAATAGTTTTCCAAACTTTATGAAGTAAAAGAGTAAACACCACAATTATTTACTAAAATGCTCTTTAACATTCAATAGGACCACTGTTGGTCTCTCTGCAGTCACTGACCATGCAGTGACTTTTGACTAAATGGACAGGGCCAACTATAAACAAACCTGCAAGAGAACAAATTAGTTATCTGGTTACTGATACACTTAAAAAAATCTGCCCTTTAACACTGCTCAAAAACTAGGGTAAATTTAAATTATTTCTTGAGAAACTAGATGACAACCTAAAGCGATAAAATAAGATGTTAATTCTCCTTTCTCAATGATGTTTATGTTAATTAGATGAGGGTATAGTACACTGCTTGAATAAAAAGGAGGAAAAACATCTTCTACAATGATAACATGGTTTTATCATCACTGAACCCTGAAATAGCTGTCAACAGGGAAATTGGTACTGTTATTAAACAACTTCTAGAAATGATGGCTCCATATCAGCTATGCAAAAATGAAAATCATTGTCTTTGTTAGATATTCTCCAATAAGGGTAATTTTATTTGGACAGTAACTGGAATACATTCTGCAGAAAGCCAAGTTTTATTCGGTATCAAATAATTTATGGGATCCTCACTGAGGTTTTCTATAACTAATATAGGTAAGCAGTGACTTCTAATTTGAAAAATTTCTCGGCAAGTAATTCTGTCAAGTTTTGTAATGTGACACTAGAGGTATTCACTTAAATATCTGTTCCTCTGCTAAAGTGGTTCCAGCGTTGCCTCCAAAAGAAAATTGGAGTTTTTCCTACTATCAGGCCTATTCCGAAGTAGATGGCTGGGTAGTACTAAACACTAGGACGCATTCCAAAAAAGTTAAAATTCCAATTTGATTAAAAATAGGCAAAAGATCTGAATAGGCATTTCTCAAAAGAAGATATGCAAATAACCAAAAAGTATATGAAAAAAATATTCAACATCACTAATCAGAGAAATGTAAATCAAAACTACAATGAGATACCATCTCATCCCAGTTAAAATGGCTTTTATTCAAAAGATAGGCAATAACAAATGCTGGCAAGGATGTGGAGAAAGGGGAACTCTAGCACACTGTTGGTGGGAATGTCAATTAGTACAGTTACTATGGAGAACAGTATTAAAGTTCCTTAAAAAACTAAGAACTGCCACATGATCCAGCAATCCCACTGCTAGGCATATATCCAAAAGAAAGGAAATCAATATAGTGAAGAGATATCTTCACTCCCAGGTTTACTGCAGCACTATTCACAATAGCAAAGATTTGGAATCAACCTAAGCATCTATCAATGGGTGAATGGATAAAGAAAATGTACATATACACTACGAAATATTATTTAGCCATAAAAAAGAATGAAATCCTGTCATTTGCAACAACATGGATGGAACTGGAGGATATTATGTTAAGTGAAATGAGCCTGGCACAGAAAGACAAATTTTACATGTTCTCACTCCTATGTGGGGGATAAAAATTAAAACAAGTGAATTCACGGACAATGATGGTTGCCAGAGGCTGGGAAGCATAAAAGGGAACAGGGAATAAAGTGGTGTTGGTTAACAGGTGCAAAAATACAGTTAGATAGAACGAATAAGATCTAGTATTTGATAGCACAACAGGGTGAATACAGTCAACAATAACTTACTTTGTATTTTAAAATAACTAAAAGATCATTGGAATGTTATCAAAAGGAAATTAATATATTTTTATTAGAGCCATAAACATTCATATTTCTTTTTGTTTAGTGCCAAAATTAAAACTAATTCCTAGCTACCATGCTTCTCTTTTCTTTGCTTTGGTCATGATTTTCTATTTACATATTGGCTTGTTTATTTTTATTGTAAATAACCTCAATGCTTTTGGAGAAAGAAAATTTTCTTTAATCATCCTTAAGGAGTAGAGATGAAGACAGTTTACACATCAGAAAGTCACCTGGAGTGCTTGGAACTACTTATTAAAGGGGAAGGCTTGTCAGCCACTGGAATGTGTTTATAAATCTTATTTCAGGAGAAAAAGAACATTTCCAGAAATAGAATTTTTTGACATCCAAAATATGAATAAAAGGCAGCTCAAGGGTGTAAATGGAAACAATTATTTTCTTGGTTATTCACTAGCAAAATAAACAGATAAAATCATACCTTGCAAAAGATATCTATTAAAGCAGGTACAGCAGTCCTTAATTTTGTAGTTGCCACATTCTCAAATATTTTTAGTAATATTTTCAAAGGAGGCTGAATAAAACAAAAAAATTACACTCATTTTCATGTGTTCTTTAGTACACCTTAAGTTTCTCAAATTCGTTTATGCTGAAAAACACAAGTGTTCTCTAGGAAGTCTTCAACAAACAGAAATTTAACTGCCAAATTCAAACAACAAGCATAACAAAGAAATTAACTTATCTAAAAAATATATTCTCAGGTTACTTACCGGCATTTTAATCATTACGCTGAGGTTCACTACCTGAAATACTTCTTTCAGTAAACAATGTGTGAGCAAAGAATTCAGAAGGTCATTTAGCACTTGTAAATCAAAGTGTATACCTGGGGGAAATTTTCTGTAGTACTCCATAAATATGTTTACTGAAAATGAAAATATACTAAAGTCATTTTCTGTTTTAAAATATTCATCTTCCCTAAATTAGATAATTTTTCTCTATTTAAAAATAAAGCAATATTAATTCAACATAAATTCTTTAAAGATACACGTCTAGTGTCAGAAATACTTGACAAAAATTAAAGCGAAAGCCAAAATGGCAATAATATTTGAAGTTAATCAAGCATGTTGAGCACTAAACTGGGAGCTAATTCATGTGCTATCCACAAAGAATAGGTCCAGATTGCCAAATACATCATGCTCTCAATATGAACTCCTAAGGAGTTAGGTTCCCAGGCAGTCTTCAAGCAGTGGCCTGGGTACATATGCAAAATTGTATAATTTGGTGATGGATGCAAATTATTTTGACACATGCCCCTTCTTGTTGTTTTAACTCCACTAACATGTTGACCCTGGGGATGTTTTTGATTCCAGTTTATAATTATGAGCATTCTACTAAAAATACAATACTAATTTCCTTTGAGAAAGTAGTTTATGTTGATCCAGTTCCTTAATCTATTTTCTTTTCTTTATTTCTTTTTTGTGACAGGGTCTCACTCTGTTGCCCAGGCTAGAGTACAGTGGCGTCATCATAGCTCACTGCAACATCCAACTCCTGGGCTCAAGAGATCCTCCTACCTCAGCCTCCCTAGTGGCTGGGACCATAGGCGTGTGCCTCCACACCTAATTTTTCTATTTTTTTGGTAGAGACAGGGTCTCACTCTTGCTCAGGCTGGTCTTGAACTCCTGGCCTCAAGTGATCCTCTCACCTCAGCCTCCCAATGTGCCAAGATTATTGTCATGAGCCACCACACCCGGGCCTCAATCTATTTTCTATACAACCTTTAAGCCATTTCCAATTTTTCTCCATTGACTTTACTAAAATTATTTTAATTGAGATCATTTCATTGATCCTTTCCCCCCCATATTCCAAAATTTCCCAGGTCAAAATCTGTACAACAACCTAGCTAAAACTGACTTAGTAAAAATTACTTTTCATTTTATTTTTCTATTAATTATTATTATTATTTTTCAGATAGAGGATCCCTCTCTGTTTGCCCAGGTTGGAGTGCAGTGGTGGATCATAGCTCACTGCAGCCTCAAACTCCTGGGCTCAAGCAATACTTCTGCCTCAGCCTCCCAAGTAGCTGGGACTACAGGCACATGCCACCATGCCCAGGTCATTTTTCTTATTTTTTTGTAGAGATGGGGTCTTTACATGGCACCCAGGCTGGTCTCTTGGCCTCAAGTGATCCTCCCATCACAGCCTCCCTAAGTGCTGGGATTACAGGACTAACCCATGGCATACAGCCACTGTGTTCACTATTTCTCCTAGAAATACTTAATACTAACTAGATTATCTAGTGTTGTTTGGGAAAGTTATTAGCTATTGACACAGCTCTGTAGCACAATTGAAAAACTGATGTGAAAGTTATAATAATTTTTAGTAACTTTAATAATATGGCATAACAATACTGAACTTTGTTGTAAAGCTTCTCTACATACTACAATTGTTTTCCCTGGACACATATAAATTCTTGTAGCTATTCTTTTTGTAGTATCTACATAGTTGCCTATGTAGAAGCAGATCAACTGATAATACGGAAATTCAGTGTCTATTACTATGACTTATTAATAAAACTGGAATTGCAGATGTTTAAAAAAGGAGTAGTTGGAAAGAATCTTATGTTAGCCAGTATGTAACAGTCCAGTAAATGCCGTAAAAACCCACCTCCTTTTTGTCATTAAGTTATTTTTTAAATTTTAATATAATTTCTCCATTTAAAATGATCCTCCTCTGGTAAAACTGCTGGGTGGAAATAGTTTAAACATTTTAATACCTTTTGACATAAACTGCCATGTTGCTTTTTAAAAAGGTCTTGTCAATACACGATGCTACTTCACGAATGACTTACCAGAATCAGGTACTTTTACTCCTTTCTTTGATTAGGAGTGCACAATTCCAGTGAACCAGTAACACTGGATTTTCCTCTCCAGCTCTGTTGCTAATTCTCACAAGAAGAAACAATATTCATGCCTTTCTAAATAGCTGATTGAATTCTTGATATTCTTATAAATTGGAATATTTTTATATATTACCAATGGTAAATCTACAATATTTGACTTTTTTCAGTTTAAATTTATATGATCAAATTTATATGTTTTGTATTTCCTTTGATGACACTAAACCATAGACATTATCACCTTTCTTAAAATCTGATTTAAAAAACTTATTTTTTTCTACTGAATTGCTAATATATTATATTCATTTATTTTGATATATACTAAACAGTAGTAGTTTCCAAATTTTTTTAGCCATAAAACTTCTGGAAGGGGAATTTTATATGGAAATTCAAATATGAAACACATAAAAGAGGACGAATGATTTTACTCCTAGGTATATACCCAAAAGAACTGAAATCAGGGAAACAGATACTTGTACATCAAGGTTCATAGCAACATTACGCACAATACCCAAAAGGTGGAAATGGCTCAAGTGTCCATCAACAGATAAATGGATAAGCAAAATGTGGTGTATATATACAATGAAATATTATTCAGCTTTAGAAAGGAGGAAATGATGACATATATTACAATATGGATGAATCCTAAGGACATTACGGGAAATGAGCCAGACACAAAAAGACAAATATTTTAAATTCTACTTATCTAAAGTACCTAGAATATGCAAATTCATAGAGCCAGAAAGTAAATTAGAGGTTATCAGGCATTAGGAGGTGTAGGGTAATGAGGAGTCATTGCTTAATAGGTACAGAGTTTCTATTTGGGATGATAAAGAAGTTCTGGAAACAAATAGAGGTAATGGCTACACAACACTGTGAATGCATTTAATACCAGTGAATTGTACACTTAAAATGTTTAAAATTATAAATATTATGGTATGTATATTTTATCTCACACATACACTCAAAGAGTCAAAGAGAAACTATGGAAATATTCCAGATTAAAGGAGGCTACAGAGACATGACAACTAAATGCATACCTAATCCTGGACTGGATCTTAAGACTAGAGGCAAAATGCTATAAAGGATATCATTGGGTCAATTAACAAGTTTTGAATATAAATAGATTAGATAAAACTATTATATCCATGTTAGGTTAACTGATGTGGATAAATGTACCATGGTTATATTATAAGAATATCCTATTTTCAGGAAATATACACTAAAGTATTTAGAGGTAAAGGGCCATGATGTATATAACTTACCTTCAAGTGGTTCAGGGAAAAAATACGTGCGTGTATGTGGCCATGTACACACACACACACACACACACACACACACACACACACACACACATGGAAGGGGGAGAGAGAATAAATGCAAATAGTAAAGATATGAGTATTCTTTGTATTATTTTTATTTTTGTAACTTTTTGTAAATTTGAAATTATTTCTATATAAAAATTTTAAATTAAAAACTCTGGAAAGAGAATTTTATGTGGAAATTCAAATATAAAATAGATAAACATAGAACTATGATTAAATAGGGGAATGGGAGACCCCCACTCAGCTACCTCCACTTGTGTACCAAAGGTCCCTGAGGCCTCTCTGTAGAGTTTGAGCAGTTAGATCCACACCTTATACTAGTGGTATGGATCTAACTCTTTAGGAGTGTGAAACTTTCTAAGTTGCTGTGCAGTTCATCTTAACTCATTTATTAAATGATTCCTCCTTTGTCAAATCCTATGGTCTTTCTAAACACTAAACCCTTTCAAATATAATACCAAGTCTATTCTGACCTATCTATGCTTTTCTACTGATCTAAGTTTCTATTTTCACACCAAACAATTTCCACAGGTTCTTGATAACTTCCTACTCTTATTCTTTGGTATAAGCCCTTATTTTTGTTCTATATTAGTAGCTGTAAAACTAAATTCAGATTATTTCTTCTGTGGCCATATTGGATCTTTACACAGAATTATATTTTGAGGAGTTTTGCATCTTTTCTGTGACATCATCTCTTCTTCCACATCTCATGTTATGAAATTATTTCTGGAATTTAACAGTTCACATCTAACCATATATAGCTTCTCGTTCTTGGCTATCGCAATCCCTCAGGTCACAAGTTTATTTCCATATAGGCTCCTATTACCTCTACCTTAACTAGTTTTCCCTTGTTACAGTTAGATTAAGTCCAGACTAGCAGTTCTCTTAGATGATTCCTCTAATCCTTAGGGAAATGATATCACCAGCAAAACAAAACAATAAACTTGTCAGAGATATGGTTTTTAGCTGAATAAGATTTCACACAGATGAGTATGAAGCTAAAGTGCTCTATTACCACATACTATGTGGTTTTGGTGGCTGTGTGAGGGTGACAAATATAAATAAAGATTGGTCCCTGTTCTCTTGGGGCTCATGATCTAGTAAGGAGAGGGAACAGAAGCAAAGAATGAGGTGGGGTTGTGGAATCAGAAAAGGGTATAATAGAGGAGGTAATCCTATTTCCTATGACTCAGCCTTGAAAGCTGAATAGCTCTTTGCCATGGGGAACAGGGATGGAAGGAGAGGCATTTCAAGCAGAGAGTAGTAGCAGCAGTAGTGCTGAGGTTATAACACAGCCTGGTGTGTTTAGGGAACTGCACAGAACTCACTGTGCATGGCTAGAAGGGGTAAGTATAAAAAGAGAAAGATGAAGAAGTAGGAAAAATTCACCCTCTGAAAGATTCTTTCAGATAGACTTAAAGGCTAATTAACAATACCCTTTTCTCTATCTTATACTTGTAAATAAAATCTCTAAGTCACGAAAATATTAGTACATAAGGGAATTATAGTGTTTAGGTAGACTATAAGTTTTTATTAATCAAAAGACGATATTTATTTTTAATCCTTTCTAAGGCCAACAGTGCCACTTGTACATAAGGCATTCAGTTTTCATACTTAGAAAGTACCGAATTTACTTTCAAACAATAGCACATTATTTGAAATACCCACACTAAAAAATTTATACTAATCATTCAATTGTTTCATACCTGCACGTTGTAGCAAACACAGCTCATTGATACTTATATATTTTTTAAACACATCCATGCAAATCTGCAAAAGCCATGAAAAGTATAAAATTATCTTTTTTATATTTCATAAGAACTATACAATTTTAATCCTATCTCTTTGCTTATTTCAAACTTTTAAAATCAGTGAAAGCATTAGAATAAAGTGATGTTTAGCTAACTTACAGATCTGAAGTACATACTGAATTCATTATAAAAACCTTATTTAAGTTATTTAAAAATAACGATTTACAGGTACAAGGATAAACACACTGACCAATGTATTAGAACAGACAGCCCAGAAATAGACCCATTCAGACACAGTCAGCTGATTTATGGCATGGTGACACTGCAATGCAGTGGAGAAAGGATGGTCTTTCTAATATATTTGATTAGTTATTTTTTTAAACACAGGGTCTTGCTCTGTTGCTCAGGCTGGAGTGTAATGGCAAGATCATAGCTCACTATAGCCTCCAACTCCTGGGCAGAAGCAATACTCTAGCCTCAGCCTCCTGAGTAGCTAGGAGGATGGTCTTTTCAGTAAATGGTGCTGGGTCACCTGAAGATCCACATGGGGAAAAAATGTATCTTGACCCTCTTCTCACATCATAAATAAAAATTAACTCTGGATTAGAGTTCTAAATGCAAAACGTAAAACAATAAACTTTTAAAGGAAAAACACAGAACATCTTCATGATCTTAGCAAAGATATCTTCAATGGGATGTAAAAAGTTAATACCACAAAAGAAAATAATTGAGAAATTGAACTATATAAAAATTAAGAGATTTTGTTTCTCAAAAGAAACTTTTAAAAGGGCAAAAAGGCAACTTGTAAAGTAGTAAAAAGATATTTGCAAAAAAAAAAGTATATATATATCCAGTGTAAGAACCTGTGTCCAGATTATATAATGAATTCTTGTAAATTGGTAAGAAAAGGACAACCCCATAAACGTAGGCAAAATATCTGGATACTTTCAAAAACAGCATATCCAAATGTCCAATAAACACTTTGAAAAATGCTCAACTTCAATCATCAGGGAAGGCATCACACCGCTACCCCTAACCAAAATGGCTAAAATTAAAAGGCTGATACTATCAAGTGCTGGTAAGGATATGAAGCAACTAGAATTTTCAGACATTGCTGGTGTAGAGTGTAATATGATAAAACCACTTTAGAAACCTGTGTGGCAGTATCAACTCAGGTTGAACATATGTAGACCCTATGATGAGCAATTCCAGTTTTAAGTATAATCTATCAGAATGTGTGCATATGTTCACCAAAAGACATGCAGAAGAACACTGATAGCATAACAATTGTAATATCCAAATCTGAAAACCACCCAAATGCCCATCAACAGTAACATTTATCCACAAAATTAATTTTGATATACTCGCACAATGGAATACTATTATACAATGAGAAAGACACATCTATAATTAAATAAAAAAGACAAATTTCAAAAATACTGAGCAAAAGCCAGACATAAAAGAATACACATTATATGATTTCATTTATATAAAACACAAAAACAGGCAAAGCTCATCTATGCTCTTAGGAGTCAATGAAAATCTAAATTAAAATGCATTACTGAGATAGTTATTAAAACAATCTCTACTTCAAAGACTTTCTGTTTTACCTTTTCATCCCCTTGCTCAGGCACATGAGCAAACTTGCATTGTGATCGTTCACAACCACGTAATGTATTAAAATGAAATTTGCAGTATCTATGGGGTATCATCAACCCCAGGGGTTTCTGGAACACCTAGAGAATTAGAAAAATTCCCTTTCTCTGTTAACTGCAAAACATCTACTATAATCAAGTAAGAAAGCATTAGAAGCAACAAATATTAAGCATCCTAAACAGTATCAGGATAAATTGCTTTCTCATTTGGTAAGAAAAAATAAACTCCAAACAATACATACATACATATATGTGTGTGTGTGTGTGTATATATATATATATATATATATAAATATTTTAAATTTTAGAGACGAAGTCTTGCTCTGTCACCCAGATTGAAATGCAGTGGCGCAATCCAGCCTCAAACTCCTGGGCTCAAGCAATCCTCTCGTCTCAGCCTCTTGAGTAGCTGGGACTACTGGTGCACATCACCACACCCAGCTAATTTTTCTTATTTTTTAAGAGATGAGGTCTTGCTATGTTGCCCAGGATGGTCTTAAACTCCTGGCTTCAAGCAGTCCTCCCACTTTAGCTTCCTGAGTTACTGATACTATAGTTGCAAGCTACTGCAACCAGCTTACATTTTTAAAAATAAAGAAAATCAATTTAGAGTGATTTGTCTGTGAATTTTCTCAGTTTCTTAGTGTAAAATATTTCATCAAGTTATTCTGTCTTATATCACATTTTTTTAAAAAAACTTTTTTTAAGAGAAGTTTTAGGTTCACAGCAAAAGTGAGAGGAAGGTACAGAGATATCCCATAGACTCCCTGCCCCCACACATTTACATATTTTTAAAAGCTTATATATTCTCTCCTCCTTTTCATGCAACTGCCGCTACTTTTATAAAAAGCTAGTTCTATTATAATATGCATCATATTTCTGATGCATTTATTAGAATCAAAATTTTCCTTAGCTTTTCTGATTAATAGAAAAAGGCAACTTTCCCCATAAACTGCTTGATATCTCCAGCTTTCTCTTTCACCACAGGGAACTATTCATCCTATATTTTCTGTTCTGTATGTTCCCCCTTTGCTGTTTAAACCTCTTATGTTATTTGTGAATATTCTCTGAGTCACTACTTATTTTCTGCCTCTTACCACCAGCCTCCATTCAAAATCCACGTAATGTCTAGAACTGCTTAAAAAATGATACTAAGAGAAATACAACCAGAAGGGTCCAAAGTATGGGTTTTATAAAATTATTTTTTTAAAAAGTAGAAGACTTACCCCTACATTTTTTTCCCTCTTAAATATTTCACAATTTTCAGGATTCTGCAGCTTTAGGACAGAATGTTTTCCTGGAAATCTGAAATCTAGAAATGATTTAGTATGACATTACGCACCAATATGTTACAACTTATTTCCTTCATAACAATGAAATAGATGATCACTACTATCGCTTTAAAGTTTCATTTTGGAATATTCATGTTCAATTCACAGACTGTGCTGCCATGTGTGTTTCTGTGAAATATAGAATGATTTACATTTTAGGTAACCTTAAGTATTTCTAGATCTGAATTTAAAATTTTAAACTCACTATAGGCTGCAGATAACTTCCTTAAAAGCCTTATATAGCAGCATTCAAATGATATGTCTCTAAGTTAAACAAACAAATATTGCACACAATAAACTTTTCTAAGGACAGAAAACTACTGACAAACCCAGATACTATGGATGGAATTGTTTCTCCTCCTCCCCCGCAATTTCACATGTGAAAGCCCTAACCCCCAGTATGACTTTATTTGGAGATAGGGATTTTATATAAGTAATTAGGGTTAAATGAGGTCATAAGGGTGGGGCCTTGATTTGACAGAATTACCATTCTTGTAAGAATAGGTACCAAAGAGCTCACCACACTCCAGGGAAAAGCTATGTGAGGACTTAGCAAGAAGGCAACCATCTGCCAGCCAGAAAGAAAGCCCTCACCAGAAACTGAACCCTGCCAGAAACTTGATCTTGAACTTCTAGTCTCTAAAACTGTGCAAAATAAATTTCTGCTGTTTAAGCCACTCAATCTGTGGTATTTTGTTATGGCAGCCCACGCAGACTAATATACCAGGCATCATATCCCTTAATGTTGGTCTTTTAAAATGAAAACTAGGGCATTTAAAAATAGTCTTTTCTAAAGATAAAACAAATAAAAATAAAAGTATTTTAAATTTTAAATCACTTATTTTTCACTCTGGCAGCATGCAGATATAATCTGAAACAAGCTAAAGTTTTTGCTGCATAGCTTTGCAGTAATTTACATTATGAAAACTGTAAGGCTTTTTAAGATAAAACACATGACCACTGTGGGCGTGCTGTGTAGTATACTATATAGTATAGCACTATATAGTACACTACACTAGGCAGCATGAAGTCAGTATTGGGAAAGTACAGAAAAGTTAGATGTGTACAACACAAAGTGGTTTTATAGATTCTAAATTCATCCTTCAACATAGCTTATTTTATTCAAAGGATTGTGAATTATCAAAAAAATTGGCAAATTCTAAAATACAAGTATACTCAATTAACACATAAATATTTTATGTATAACCCAATTTCCCTGTACTACTACTATCACATAAATACAAACATTTCAGAAGTCGTCCCATTAAAAGTACTAAAGAAAGGCACACAAGCCTTTAATTTTAACATATATTACATTTGTTTCAATTTTTCTTTTTTCATCTTTTTTGGTTTTGGTGGAAAAATCTATATACTTTCTGTATCACCAAAAGCCAACAGGACTTTATAAAGAAAACAAATAGTACCATTCATCCAGGGCTTCAGCATTGTGTCTTCTTGATGACTACTTAGATTCAAAGGAGGTACTAATAAGCACAGAGGTTTTGGGACCAGTGCTGCTAATTCACATTCACCAACCATAATGTCTGCATTTCTAGAATCTTTGCTGTGTGAGCAGAAAAACCAAAGTCAGAATTTAAATGTATTTTTAAAACATTAAAATAATGAGAATCAAATAGGTAGAAACATAACCTAATGCTATGTACATGCTACCTGCTACATACTATGCTATATATCATAGGCATATCTCATTTTATTGCACTTCACAGATACTGTTTTTTGTGTGTTTTTTTTTAAACAAATGGAAGGTTTGTGGCAATGCTATATTGAGAAATCTATTGACACCATTTTCCCAACAGCACGTGCTCACTTCATGTCTGTGTGTCACGTTTTGGTAATTCTCACAGTATTTTGAATTTTTTATGATTACATCTGGTATAGTGATCTGTGATTTTTGATGTTATTATTCTAATTGTTTGGGGGCACCACAAACTGCACCCACGTAAGAGGGAAAATTTAACTGGTAAATGTTATATGTGCTCTGACTCCTCCATCAACCAGTAGTTCTCCCTCCCATCTCTCTCCCTCTCCTCAGGCTTCCCTATTTCTTGAGACACAACAATATTGACACTATGCCAATTAATAACCCTACACTGGCCCTTAAACGTTAAAATAAAAGAAAGAGTCTCATGTCTGTCAGTTTAAATCAAAAGCTAGAATTGATTAAGCTTGATCAGGAAGGCATGTCAAAAGCTGAGATAGGCTGAAAGCTAGGCCTCTTGTTAGCCAAGGTGTGAATACAGAGGAAAATTAAAAGTGGTACTCCAGTGAATACACAAATGATAAGAAAGAGATACCACCTTATTGCCAATATGGAGAAAGTTTTAGTGGCCTGCACAGAATATCAAACCAACTACAACATTCCCTTAAACCAAAGCCTAATCGAGAGCAAGGCCCTAACCTGCTTCAATTCTGTGAAGGCTAAGAGAGGTGAGAAAGCTTCAGAAGAAAAGTTTGAAGCTAGCAGAGGGTGATTCATGAGGTTTAAGGAATGAAGCCATCTTTATAATATAAAAATGCAAGGTGAAGCAGCAAGTTCTAATGGAGAAGCTGGAGGAGGTTAACTAGAAGATCTAGCTAAGATGACTGATGAAGCTGGCTAAACTAAATAACAGATTTCAAATGCAGAATAAATAGTCTTCTATTGGAAAAAAATGCCATCTAGCACTTTCAAAGATAGAGAGGATAAGTCAATGCCTGGCTTCAAAGTTTCAAAGGACAGGCTGACTTTTCTTAGGGGGCAGGTGACTTTCAGTTGAAGCCAATGCTCACCATTCCAAAAATCCTAGGGCCCTTCAGAATTATGCTAAATCTACTCTGCCTGTGCTCTACGAATTGAAAAACAAAGCCTGGATGACAGCACATCTGTTTTAAGCCCACTGCTGAGACCTACTACTTAGAAAAAAAGATTCCTTTCAAAATATTACTGCTCATTGACAATGTACCTTATCACCCAAATGCTCTGATGGAGATGTACAAGGAGATTAATGTTGTTTCCATGCCTGCTAACACAACATCCATTCTGCAGTCTATGAATCAAGGAGTAATTCTGACTACAAAGCCTTTTAAACAAATATTTCATAAGGCTATAGCTGCCATAGACAGTGACTGCTCTGATGGATCTGGGCCAAGTAAATTGAAAACCTTCTGAAAACGATTCACCATTCTAGATGCCATTAAGAACATTTGTGACGCATGGGAAGAGGTCAAAATATCAACATTAACAAGAGTTTGGAAGATACTGATTCCAACTCTCTGGAGGAGTTCAAGACTTCAGTGGAGGAAGGAACTACAGATGTGGCGGAAACAGCAAGAGAGCTAGAATTAGAAGTGGAGCCTGAAGATGTGCCTGAATTGCTGCAATTTCATGATTAAACCTGAATGGATGAAGAGTTGCTTCTAATGGATGACCAAAAAAAGTGGTTCCTTTGAGGTGGAATCTTCTACTGATGAAGACGCTGTGAACATTATTGAAATGACAACAAAGGATTTCAAATATTACATAAACTTAGTTGATAATGCAGCAGCAGGGCCTGAGAGGATTGATTCCAATTTTGAAAGAAGTTCTACTGTGCATAAAATGCTATCCAATAGCATTGCACGCTACAGAGAAATCTTTTGTGAAGAGTCAAGTGATGCAGCAAAGTTCATCGTCTTATTTTAAGAAATTGGCACAGCCACCTCAACCTTCAGCAGCCACCACCCTGATCAGTCTGCAGCTATCAACACCAAGGCAAGAACCCCCACCAGGAAATTTAACAACTTGCTAAAGGCTCAAATGATTGCTAGCATTTTTTTTTCTAGCAATAAAGTATTTTAACATTAAGGTATGTACTTTTTTTTTCACATAATGCTATAATGTTATTGCACGCTTAACAGACTACAGTATAGTATAAGCATAACTTTTATATGCACCAGGAAATGAAAAATTTTGTGTGACTCACTTTATTGCAACATTTGCTTTATAGCAGTGGTCTAGAACCAATCCCACAACATCTTTAATATCTTCAATAAGTTGTTCCTGACTTCTTAGCTAGAAAACCAATACTTGTTAAATAGTTGGGGTAGGAATGGGGCAGTGTGGTTAAAACTGGAGCAAAACACTTTTGATCATGACAAACAAAAGGTCTGAGGAGAAGCAGGGCTGACGTTCTAATCCAGAAAAGGTTATTCTGAGAGTGCAATGAAATGGATTATAAATTATTCTCCAGGACAAGTATACATAATAAACATATATGGGTCTTTGAGAGCTTCCTCTGGGGAGAGGGTCTTAGAAATGTTATTGTTCCAAGGTTGCTGATTTATACAACTTTAACTGTATCCTAGTATGTGAAATCCTATATAACCAATTTTACAAAAATTTAGAGATTATTTAGAAAAAGAAATAACAAGTAAGGGGGTGTGGGGGAAGTATTTCAGAGCTAACTAGTAGATACAAATGAAGTACTTTTTAGCGGAAAGACTTATATCAACACTCGGATCTTTTACCTTAAAGACAATTCTAATAAGTTTTTTCAACTGGGGTTTCCTGGGCCAAAGGAGAATAAAAACAGAAGAAGAGGGGCTCATACTTACAACAGTTGAAACATTCTAGCATTAGTAGAATTTAAAATTTTCACACAAAATATTTGCTTCCCTTCCCATCTTGGGCTATCATTGGTACGTGTAATCAACATAATCCCCTCCTCCACAAAATAAAACAAAAGCAATAACATAAAACAAAGAAATAGGAATCATGCAATTTTATAGATGGAAGAGACTATCTAGAAAATTCTCTCTTTTTTTTAATACTTTTTTTTTTTTTTTTGAGACAGAGTCTCACTCAGTTGCCTGGGCTAGAGTGCTGTGGCATCAGCCTAGCTCACAGCAACCTCAAACTCCTGGGCTCAAGCGATCCTTCTGCCTCAGCCTCCCAAGTAGCTGGGACTACAGGCATGAGCCACCATGCCTGGATAATTTTTTTTACATATATATATATTTTAGTTGGCCAATTAATTTCTTTCTATTTATAGTAGAGACGGGGTCTCACTCTTGCTCAGGCTGGTTTCGAACTCCTGACCTTGAGCGATCCACCTGCCTCGGCCTCCCAGAGTGCTAGGATTACAGGCATGAGCCACCGCGCCTGGCCAAAATTCTCTCATTTTTGATTGGATGACTGAAGCCCAGAGTGATGTAGTAAGTTGCCTAGTGTCACACTTCTGATCGCTATGATAGAGCCAAACTAATGATAAACTTCTGTAGGATGCAACGACACTATTTTAGTTTGTAAGCAAAATGCTTTAAATAGAAAAAGAAAAGTAAACCTTGTCATTTTTCCTCTTTCTTTAGGATCTCCAAATGGTCATGAACCATACTGGACTTCTATGCCAATCTAATTCTTACCTAGCCTTTCCCTTAACACAGTGGTTTTCAAACATAGGCATGCATCAACATCAGGTAGTGGCCTTGTTGAACACAGATTGATGGGCCCCATCCCAGAGTTTTTGATTCAGTATGCCTGGGTGGGACTATACAATTCCCACTTCTACCAAGCTTCCACATGATGCTTCTGCTCCACGGATCACACTTTGAAAACCACTGCCTTAACAAAAGGACTTGAACATGTCCATCACCTGTTGTGCTTCACCTCAACAGTAAAATGAGGGTAGAGGATGGATCAGATGATCTCTAAGGTATCCTCCAATTCTAAATGTAGTGGTTTTATGGTCCAGGGAGTGTGCTGTAACTCTTAGTGCTAATCATTGCATCCATATAAGATCCTTGCAAACTGTCATGTTCATCTGATTTCAGCTACTCTTTCCTTCATAAAAGGAACACACATAAATCCTTTTTTATTTTTCTATTTTTCCTTTTTCACTACTTATATCTTTTCTCAAAAAATATTTTAATGGCTAAAAGAGCTTAGTTAAAGCCTGAAGGAAACTTACAATACCCCTTATATCTGAGTGCATCTGACACATTAATTAAATTCTACCCACATATGGCTCATGGTAGCCCAAGTATTTATGCAGAGAATGAAAAACACAAGATACAAATTAGATAAGTGACTACTTTGAAGTTATGTAATTAAAAGTTGTTACAGACCTTTTGCAAACTTCATGAACATTTTCTTTTTCTTCTTTAATAGTCACTTTGTCTGAAAATCTATACTGTGAAGAGATTATTATGGTTACATGAGTATACGTGAATATCTCTATTACATACTAAGCTATAAGGCTTACCAGATTTATAGGAATGTGTCAGATGCTAATTATACAACTAGCTTACGGTCAACCTTAAAAACAATGCTACTCTACATAATTTAAAATACTTGGCTGGGCTCAGTGGCTCATGCCTGTAATCCTAGCACTCTGGGCGCCCGAGGTGGGAGGATTGCTTGAGCTCAGGAGTTCAAGACCAGCCTGAGCAAGAGTGAGACCCCCATCTCTACTAAAAATAGAAAAAAATTAGCTGGGTGTGGTGGTGTGTGCCTGTAGTCCCAGCTACTCGGGAGGCTGAGGCAGGAGGATAGCTTGAGTCCAGGAGTTCAAGGTTGTGGTGAGCTACTATACTCTAGCTGGGACAACAGAGCAAGACTCTGTCTCAAAAAGAAAAAAGTCTTAAAATACTGAATATTGACTTAAAAATTTCCATTGCTGCTTAAAAGAAAAATATAAATCAATCAATATGATTTCCAGTTTCTGATATCACTATTAATTATATAAACTACTATTTCAAATTATTATGGACAATTAAAGTTGTGGGGTTTTTAATTTGGAAAAAAAGCTTTGGGTGATTTTTATTTTTAGGTGATATTTATGAACACAAACAGAATTTATTTTTCATTAGAAATATTTAAATTTATTGTAAACATAACTAAACATTTTGCAAGCAGCTTTTTTGGAATTGTGATTTTCTAATCATAACAAAGTTATACATGCTTAAATATTATATTAAACTTAAAAAACAGGCATCAAGAAAATAAACCCTCAAATCATCTATCACTCCAGACATCAGAGAGAACCACTTAATATCTGAGTTTATATCCTTCTAGTCTTTTTTACAGTACATAATCATATTTTAAAATAATGGTACCACACTGTATAGTAGTCTCCCCTTATTCATGGTTTTTGCTGTCCAAGGTTTTGCTTTCCAAGGTTTCAGTTACCTGTAGTCAATCACAGCCCAAAAATATTCAATGGAAAATTCCAGAAATAAACAATTCACAAGTTTTAAATTGTGTGTTGTTCTGAGTATTGTGATGAAATCTCAGGCTGTCCTGCTCCATCCCACCCACAAAATGAATCATCCCTTTGCTCAGTGTATCCATATTGCATACGCTACCTGCATTTTAGTCTCTAAGTAGCTGTCTCAGTTATCAGATTGCCTGTGGCAGTATCACAGTGTTTGGGTTCAAATAACCCTTATTATTACTTAATAATGGCCCCATAGTACAAAAGTAGTGTGATGTTGGCAATTCGGATATGCCAAAAAAATTCTATGCTGAGATTGCTAAGATCTATGATAAGAATAAATCTTCTATCTATGAAATGATGAAGAAAGAAAAAGAAATTCGTGTACAGTATATACAGGGTTTGGTACTATCTGCAGTTTCAGGCATCCGCTAAAGGTCTTGGAACATATCCCCGGTGAATAAAGGGAGGACTACGGTATATACTATTAGAACTCTTAGTAATAATGTTAATTCTCCCCAAATGTATACATTTAAAAACCTACTTTAGGCCGGGTGCAGTGGCTCACACCTATAATCTTAGCACTCTGGGAGGCCAAGGCGGGAGGATCGCTCAGGTCAGGAGTTCGAAACCAGCCTGAGCAAGAGTGAGACGCCCGTCTCTACTATAAATAGAAAGAAATTAATTGGCCAACTAAAAATATATATAGAAAAAACTAGCCGGGCATGGTGGCGCATGTCTGTAGTCCCAGCTACTTGGGAGGCTGAGGCAGAAGGATTGCTTGAGCCCAGGAGTTGGAGGTTGCTGTGAGCTACGCTGACGCCACAGCACTCTAGCCCGGGTGACAGAGTGACACTCTGTCTCAAAAAAAAAAAAAAAAAAAAAAAACCCTACTCTACAGTGTGAGTTTAAAGCACTCTTAAAAGAATACTTGAGAGAGAACCACTAAAAATATTTTAGATTTATACTACATCTTAGTACCATTTAAAGCAAGACTTCCTTACTATTTTCACTTTTCAAATAATTGACAGTATGCTATAGGTGCAGGAACTGCATAATCAATGAAACAAAAGAGAAGTAAAGGGATAGTTCTGTATGTGAAAATTTGAAAATAGTAAAGATGGTATTTGAAATTTATGATGAAAAGATTCAATAAACGGTAGAACTGGCTAGTTGACTAGATAGAAAATAAGCTTGGTCCCAACTTACCATATGCCAAAATGACTTCCAGGTTCATTAAAGATTTAAATATAAAAAATAAATTCTAAAAGTAGCAAAAGAAAGTAAAGAAAGTAGTAAAAGAAATAAAATATATAAATGGATATTTATATAATTTAGAGGGTGGGGAAAGCCTAAGCATTACATCACAGGCAGAAATCATGAAGTATGATATCAATAGGTTTGACTACAAACATTTTAAATATTTTTAAATGTAAGAGAATAAGAATACAAAATAGCCATTTGCCAAAATAAGGAAAAAAAGGAAAGTTACATTGTTTCTACATTCTTTCTCCCAACATAATATTTAGTATGATAAAAAAATTTAAACATAATAAACCATAAAACCCTAGAAGAAAATATGGGAGAAAAAAAATTTGTTTTTTTTTTTTTTTTTTGAGGCATAGTTTCATTATTTTTCCCTGGCTAGAGTGCCGTGTCATAGTCATAGCTTACTGCAACCTCAAACTCCTGTTCTCAAGTGATCCTCCTGCCTTAGCCTCCTGAGTAGCCAGGACTACAGGTGCATGCCACCATGCCTGGATAATTTTTTCTATTTTTAGAAGAGACAGGGTTTTGTTCTTCCTCAGGATGGTCTCAAACTCTGGGCCTCAAGGGATCTTCCTGCCTCAGCCTCCCACAGTGCTACAAGTACAGGTGTGAGCCATCGCGCCTGGCCAAGAAAAATGTTTTATCTTGAAATGGGGAAGAGTGTTTTTTTAAATATAACTCATAACTTCTATTATAAAAGAAAACTGACATATTTGGCTAAATAAAAACAAAAGGCTTCTGTAAGATGAAAAGCTCCTAACCCAAGTCAAAACAAATGAAAAACAAGAAAAAGTATAGCAACATATGACAATGAACAAACATGTTTAATATATGGAGAGTTCCTGTAAGTAAAAAAAAGATCAAAATCCCAGAAGAAAAACGGGCAAAGAACGTAAACAGGAAAGTTCATAGAAAAAATATTAATGGCTTTTAAACATGCTAAAAGATGCTTAACTAGACTCATAAGAGAAACAAAAATTAAAAATAAAACAAAGTCATTTGTAAAAGTAAGCAGATAGACAAAAAATTTTAAAAAATCAATAAGGAATTGGTGAGTACATAGGGAGAAAACAGTACTCTCACACAATGTTGTTGAAAGTATAAATCAAAGCAATCTCTATGTAGGACAATTTGACAATTCCACTTCTAGGAATTAATCCAAAAATGCTTGTACATATGCAAAATGCCTTATGCTCAAGGATGCATAATGCAGCAATATTTAAATAGCAAAAACATGAAAACAAACCAATTGTCCATCAATATAGGAACTTATTAAATACAGTATATCCATACAGTAGATAATTATACAACTATAAAAACAAGGCATCATTACATACATTGAAAAGAAAAAAAATCTCCATTATATATTAAGTTAAAAAAAAAGATAAAGAACAGTATGCAACCATTTGGATAAAATTCAAAAGAACCAATAGGTCCATTTTTGAGAAATGGTAGAGAATCTCCTACTGGGCTAACCCTTCTGCAGATAACAACTATAGACCCTGGGTAAAATACTTATTATAAAATCCTCTACCTGAAAACCCTGAAGAGATATGAAAAACATTCAGAAAGATGGAATGGCACTGGGTAACTGTCTTGTTTTTAATGGTTTTATATTAAAGGTAGGCTCTAGCTGGAACTACTTGGGGAGGACAACAATATGCCCTACTAACATGAAGAACCAGAAGACAAAGTCTAGGCAAAATCAGAAACTGGAAAGTAAGGCTGGGAATCCTGGAAAGGGAAAAGCCTAAGAGACAAAGCCCCCAGATATGCTTATAAACTTGGCCCAAATCTCTAGCTGATCTCTGATCTACACATATGTAAGGTAGATTCCAAACAATCCAGCTGAGACTAAAAGAACTGAACAAAGATTTCAACTGACTCCTATTGCAGGATAGTGATCTAGAGGTTGAGTTCACCCAAGTCAAAACCTATGTATGCCACTATTATATACTGTATAGCTCAGCAATTATAGCCCATTTATCCCAGAGAAATTAAAACTTAGATACAAAGACCTGTACATGAATATTTATAGATAGCAGTTTTATTTGTTAATAGCCCAAACTAGAAACAACCTAGATATCTATCAATGAGCGAACACCTAAAATAAACTGTGGTACACCCATACCATGGAGTATTACTAAGCAGTAAAAATGAACAAACTATTGATACGTTCAACATCCTGGATGAATATCCAGAGGATTATGCTGGGTGAAAGAAAAAACAATCTATAGAGGTTACATACTGTATGATTCCATTTGTACAACATTCTTGAAATGACAGCATTATAGAAATGGAGAACTGTTGTCCAGGATTAAGAAGAGGTTGGTGGGGAAGGAGAGAAGGAAGCTGTTTGACTGTAGAAGAACAACATAAAGGATCCTTGTGGTGATGGAAATATTCTGTGTCTTGACTGTATTAAGGCCAATATTCTGGTAGTGATACTGTATTATACTTTTGTAATATATCACCACTGGGAGAAAGCAAGAGTTCATGAGATTTTTATGTATTATTCTCACAACTGCATGTGGATCTAGTTATCTCAAAAAAAAAAAAGTAGGATGCTGCTAAAGCAGTATTTATAAGTTTATAGCACTCAATGGCTCTATCAGAAAATAATAAAGGTTTCAAATCAATATCTCAGCTGCAACTTTAGGAAACTACAAAAGGATGAACAAATTAATCCAAAGTAAGCAGAAGGAAATAAAAATCAGAACTCAGTGAAACTGAAAACAAAGAAACAGAGAAAAATGAGTAGAACAAAAGCTAGTTATTTTAGAATTGTCAATATAATTAATAATCTTCTAGCCAACTTCCTATGAATCTACATTTATTGCAAAATGCTAAAGTTATAGAGATGGAAAACAAATCAGCGGTTGCTAAGGTTAGAGATGTTCGGGGGAAGGAGCAAGGTTTGACCATCAAGAGGTAGCATAAAGGAGATCTTTGTGATGATAAAATAGCTCTTTGATTGCAGTGGTGGCCACACAAATCTGCACATTTAATAAAATACAAAGAACTACATAAACACATTGTGTCAATATCAAATCCCTGCTTCTGATATTGTATCTTCAGATGTAATTATAGAAGAAAACTAGGTGAAGGCTACATGGGACCTCTCTGTACTACTTATGTGACTTCCTGTGAATCTATGATTAGTTTAAAATATTAATAAAAAGTTTTTTAAAAAGTACACTAATGCTTTAGCTATCTGGGGCTCATCAAGCAAGTACTACCATGGTAAACCTAAAATTGTTACATATGGATTCTGGGTACACTGATGACATAGGAGAAAAGAAATAAGGTCTCCAGAAAAAACATATATATGCAATGAGAAAAAAAATATATATAGAGAGAGAGACAGTCATATATAAGAGCAGAAAAGAAATAAAGAAGTAGGACAGGAATATATCCTGTAAGTCAACCAATTTACTATCAAATGTTCCTAAAATGTAAGGGGAGAGAGATGAACAAAAGTTTGTTAATTCCCAAATCTGGGTGCCAGGTAATTTATTTCATTTTATTATTATTTTTTGAACTCCTGACCTTGAGCGATCCTCCCGCCTCAGCCTCCCAGAGCGCTAGGATTACAGGTGTGAGCCACCACGCCATATTATTATTTTTTATCTAAAAAAAAATTTTTTTTATAGGGGGTCTTCTGGTGAGGCCTGGAAACCTGCTAGACAAATGCTAAAAGAGCTGTAACACTGGTGCCAGGTATTTTAAAGGCAAATATTATTGACTAGGTTACGTATTTTCTAAAAGGTGAGTACTTTGAAGCCTACCATGGTATTATTATAGAAGGATAAATTGATCATCTTCCTTCCCTTAAACAAAACATAGAAATGTCACCATACTACAAAGCAGCTAAATGATTTCTTTTGGATTATTATTATTATTATTTTTTTAAGGCTGGTCAACTGAAGCAGTGGGAATGGAGAAGGAACAAAGGAATCTGTTAACTCGTTGTGATCAATAATTTGGAAACACCACTGCACTCGGATTACTTTTAAAAGAATTAATATTGAAGAGTCTACATCTTTAAAATATTTATAGTGTTAAGAACTCAGAGAATTCTGGTAAACACCCAAATTCCATCCTTTCAGGAGTAAATGAATTAACACTTCTCCTCATGCTTAAGTAGAATAGAGTACAAGTTGTTTCTTCTATTTTTTAATCCTTTAAACAAGGGTCATCAAAGTATAGCCTAAAGGCTGCCTATTTTTTGTAAATTAAAGTTTTATTTGAACACTTTGTAAGTAACAAGGGGTTACTTACTTTGAACAAGTAACCCCTACTTGTTTAAATATTGTCTATGGCTTCTTTTGCACTACAATGGTAGAGGTAAGTGGTTACAACAGCAATACTATGGCCCACGAAGCCATACAGGTATTTACTACCTGGGCCCATTAAAGAAAAAGTTTGCCGACCCCTGGTGTAGAGTCAAAGGACTCTGCTCTGTGACCTTGGACAAGATACTAAGTCTCAGTGTCCTCATTTGTAAAAGGAAGTAACAGTAGATGTATGTACAGTGAAGGATTAACTCGGCAAGTCTAGGTTGTACATACGCTTCACATTAAAGGTTTGGCCCTTGACCTGCTCATGGGAGGTAACTTCTAAGCCCTTGGAATATCCTGCCTGATAAATGTGTCTACGTCTACCTGGGAGAGACTGGGGCTACATCAGATAGCCTATGCTAACAATGTGATTTATGGTGGTAACTTTGGGTCATATGGTATCAGCTTGACCTTTGGAGGGACTAGAGACTGAGTGATTAAAGTCAGTCATGGAGGTAGTCAGCCATGCCTCTGTGACTGACTCCAAATAAAAACCCTGAACGTTATGGCTAAAGTGAACATCCCTGGCTGGCAATACTCCAAGTGTGTTACCACACATGACTCTACTGGGAGAGAACTGGAAGCTTGTGCCTGGTATCTCCTGGACTCTGCCCTATGTGCCTCTTCCCTTTGCTGGTTTTAATTGGGATTCTCTTAACTGTAATAAACTGTAACCATGAGTATAACAGCTTTGCTGACCTCTGCAAATTCTAGCAGATCATTGGACCTACAGGGGTTTGGAGGACTTTTAAACAGCACATCATTATATTATAGGAATAACATGTGATAACTCATGCGAGGTGTTTAGCAGTGGCTAAAGGCTCAATACACGTCGTCTGTTATTAAATCATTGAGCAAGCGCTTTGTGAGATTTTTATTCTTGTTACAGGACACTTCTAGCACTTAAAGACTATTTTCAAATGAGGTTCACATTTGCTATTCATGCAACAATTTGTGTTATTACTCTCTATTAGCCACTGCTCTAGGTGCTGGAGATTCAGTAGTTAAAATGGATAAAAATATTTGCCTTCATGGAGTTTCGTTCTAGCAGGAAGAGACAGAGATAAACAAAAATAAGTAAACGTATAGTATGTTAGATCATGGTAAGTACAAGAAAGGGAGATAATAAAATGTTGGGAGAATGGAAAGCACTGAAGTTTTACGTTGGATGGCCAAGGAAAGATAGAGAACTTTAAGTGTAAATAAAGACTGAAAGCAAATAACAGAGCCAGGTATACCATTTTCTAGGGGAAAAACATTCCAGGCATTTGAAATGGCAAGGGCAAAGGCTCTGAAGTGGGAGAAAGCCTGGTATGTTCTAAGAAGAGCAGAGGCCAGTGTGGTGGGTGCTAAACAAAGGATAGTAGTAGAAAAGATTAGAGAGGTATAAGGTGGGGAAGGGGTACAGAGGACAGACACAGGATCTTGTTGGTCACAGTAAGAACTTTGGCTTTGACTTTGAATGACATTAGAAGCCATTGGAAAGTTTGAAACAGAAGAGTGACATATCTAACTTATTCTGTGTAGAGAATAAACTACAAGAGGGCAAGATTAGAAGCAGGAGATCTGTTCAGAGGCTACTGCAATAATTCAGGCAAGATGATAACTGGCCTGGGCCTGCATAGTGCTGATGAGGGTGATGAAAACTGGACAGTTTCTCGGCTGGGTGCGGTGGCTCATACCTGTAATCCTAGCACTCTGGGAGGCCGAGGTGGGAGAATGGCTCAAGATCAGAAGTTTGAGACCAGCCTGAGCAAGAGTGAGACCCCGTCTCTACTAAAAATAGAAAGAAATTATCTGGACAACTAAAATATATATATATAAAAAATTAGCTGGGCATGGTGGCGCATGCCTGTAGTCCCAGCTACTAAGGAGGCTGAGGCAGGAGGATCGCTTGAGCCCAGGAGTTTGAGGTTGCTGTGAGCTAGGCTGACACCACGGCACTCTAGTCCAGGCAACAGAGCAAGACTCTGTCTTAAAAATAAATAAATAAATAAATAAGAAAAGAAAAGAAAAGAAAAGTGGACAGTTTCTGGACATCATCTGAAGACAAAGTCAGTAGGATTTCCTCAGTCTGCACATGGAATGAGAGAAAAAGAAAGTATAGAAATTCAAGGTTTTGAGCATGGGAAATTATAAAGGCTGGAGTTAGCATTAACAGAAGAAGGTTTCAGGAAGAGCTGGTTTGTGGTGTGGGAAGATTATAGCAGGAGTCCAGTTTTTAACATGTTAAGTCTGAGATGCCAAATTTGATATCCAAGTGGAAAAAGCAGGTTTGCAACTAGACAAAAAGGTCTGTGGTTCAGAAAAGAAATTCGAGGCCAGGCGCAGTGGCTCACGCCTGTAATCCTAGCACTCCAGGAGGCCAAAGCGGGAAGATCACTCAAGGTCAGGAGTTCGAAACCAGTCTGAGCAAGAGTGAGACCCCGTCTCTACTAAAAAAATAGAAAGAAATTAATTGGCCAGCTAAAAATATATAGAAAAAATTAGCCGGGCATGGTGGCGCATGCTTGTAGTCCCAGCTACTTGGGAGGCTGAGGCAGAAAGATTGCTTGAGCCCAGGAGTTTGAGGTTGCCGTGAGCTAGGCTGACACCACGGCACTCTAGCCCGGGCAACACAGTGAGACTCTGCCTCAAAAAAAAAAAAAAAGAAAAGAAAAGAAAAGAAAAAAGAAAAGAAATTTGAGCTGGTGATACAAATTTGAGAATTTTAGCACACAGAAGTCATTTAACACAATGAGATTGGATGAAACCATCTAGGGAGCAAATTCGGGGGGGGCGGGGGGAGAACAGATTCATGGTCTGGCTCTGGATCACTCTAACATGCAGAGGTCAGGGAAATCAGGAGAACCAGCAAAACTAGCTGGGAAGTCACAGATGGAAAGGTAGAAAGTAAACTAGGTAAGTATGTTTATTCTGGAAGCCAAGTGAGAAGTGTTTCAAGGAAGGAGTGGTCAACTGTGTCAAATACTGGTGGTAGGTTAATATTAAGACTGAGATATGTCCATTAGATTCAGCAACAAGGATGTCATCGGTGAGTTTAAGAGCAATTTTGGTGGAGGTGCGAAGGTGAACATCTTTGAAAACGTCTCCTTTCAACAGAACTGGAAGAGAGAAATTGGAGATAATGGGTATACACAAGCCTTTTGAGAGACAGGATGACCGCTAAAAAGGGCAATGAAACCATTAAAGGGTTTTTTGGTTTGTTTTATCTGAAGATGGGAGAAAAGCACATTTAAATGTTGATAAGAATGATTCGGTAATGAAAGGAGAATTCTACAGTAGTGACACAGAAGAGATGAATCTAGTACCAGTGGAAGGAATAGCCTTGGCTAGTTTATCCACTGTAATGAAGAGAAAGCTGGAGTTCTTGGAGCAAATGCAGGCAGGTGTTCTAACCTATCGTGGGAACTTGGGACATACTTTTCAAATTACTTCAATTTTCTTGGTGAACTAGGAAACAAGGTTGTTAGCTGTGAGGATGAATGAGGAGGAACTGAAGGTTTAATAAGAAAGTATGAAACAGTTGCCTAGCAGTCAACTTGTGCAAAAGGTTCAGACAATCATACACATTATCCAGCAGAAAATTAGCACAGAAAACTTGATACCCCAATTTTTCCCCCAAGCATACATCAAAGGTATGTTCCAGCATCAAGTTTAGCTCTAATTCCTCTGCCTTCTACATCTGTGGTTGAATAACTGATGCCCACAGGTACTATGCTATTCGAAAATTTTAAGGAAGACCAAATGATATTCAGTACTTTGTGTTTAATGAGGCAGAAAAATATGTACCATTTTATTTAGAAAGACTTACATAGGTTTGTGATGAACTTCAGGATACTGAAAAGCTAAATACAGTATGGAATTAAACAGTACATACCATTTTCCCAGACAAGGGAAAACCTGTTTATACAATGCTTATGCAAAGCATCAAGGGATACATCCCATGGCCAGAGTGATATGATTCTTTTATTCAATAAAAGGAGTTACACTTGTCACCTGACAGCACTGTTAAGATGAAATTCTCCATTACCACTATTTAAGACTAAGAAACAAGAAAATGCAAAGGATTGCCTAGTACCTTTTCATCCAAGTCTGAACCTTTTATTTGTTCACTGAAGTCTCCTAGTTTTTCATTTTCAGAGGTCTCATTAGTAACTTCTCCTAAGGAAATGTTTGCGTCTTTGGAATCATGTTTTATTTCATTTGCTGAAAAGAAATAATTTCAATGATAAAAACTTTAAATGACAAAATAGCCAAGTCACTCAAAGACTGTTCTAAAAGATGACTTAGAATTCAGGGTTCTTTTAAGGTCTAATGTGACAAATATCAAGTAGAATTTTCAGCAAATTATATATAATTACTCCTTCTCTAGCAAAATAACTCCATTGTATGGTATAAAAAGAATTGGCAGTGAGATATAAGAATTTTTCTTGATCACGTCCAGCTATTTTAAATACATTTTTAAAACTTGAAAGTCAAAGTAAAATTAACTTTCATATTAAGTTATATCCTATGAAATAAAGATTCAGGCATTTAGACTTACAATTAGCTGTTAATTACAAAAAAAAAATTAAGTAACTTGGATTTAAAACATGGTAAAGCTTAAATATATATTTCAATTTCAAAATAAGACTACAAAAATTATTGAGATTATTTTTTTGTAGATAAAGCCTAACAAAGTTATTAAATAATCAAATGGAAAATATCTCAAAATCTGATATGCCAACCAGTCACACTTAAAACTGAGAAAAACTGACAAACTGTAAACATGTTTAACAGACTATAATATGAAAAGCTTCCCATTCTAATGAATTCATTTTGACTAGGCCTGAATGGAGCTATAAAAAGATGCTTCAATACTAGATAATACTGAAAATGTCAAATTTTACCTGCTGACAAGGAAGCACAGATCTCTGATTTCATTAATACAGGGTCCAGCACAGGAAATTCTCTATTGTAAAGCAAGCAGAACTTAAACATAATAAAAGATTCTAAGCAGAACTATTCACTTCCTTAAACATTATATATTAATAATATTAGCTTTGGCAAGTGGTAAACATCATCAAGTCCTCCAGGATACAGTACCATAATGGGACTCAGAACCCAGCACACCCATGCAGATTCCTCATTTAGCTCATTAATCACATACGCTTCAACTGTTAGGGGGTGCTGCCACTCAAACTTCATTACTCAGAGAGAACCTGACAAGATATACCAAACATTTAAAAAAATTTTAAATTATTACACCAATACAAGATAGTGTTTAACTTCTAAAGCACATATATATATATCTCCATGTCCTACTGCCCGTATAAAAGGAAGACAGCTTGAGCATTGTTTGAATATTTTTTTGTAGTCTCTAAAGACAACTTATAGTCTAAAAGTTAAGATTAGAGTTAGACCAATCTGGGTTCAAATATTGTTCTGTCACTTACTGTGTAAACTATGGCAAAATGACTTAACTTCTTTGAGTCTAATCATATCTGTAAAATGAGAATACCACCTGCCCACAATGTTATTGTGAGGATTAAATGAGATAAAATGTTCTTAAAGCCAATAACATAGGCCCAACAGATGAAAACTACACGCACTGGGCCACTCAAAGACAAAAGGCCAAACACTATTCCATTTTTTAAAACTTGGACAAAATTTAAAATATATAAAAGCACACAGAATAAAATACAACAAACACCTATAATCCCACCATTTATTCATTCATATAATAAGTGGGTTTTATTAAGCATATCCTACAGCTATACAAGTGCTCATTGGTTCAGAATTACTTCCTAGCCAAGGAAGAGGAAAACTAAACAAAGCATCTTGTATACACCTTTCTTTGAAGTTTAGAAAACATGAAGTATTTTTTTCCCAACATAAACCCTAGAAATAACCAGCATTATATAGCTTAAGGGATGGGAAAATAATAATACAAACAGAAAACACACACAAATGCAAATCTCCTCTAACCCAGACCTCTCTAGACTCATTTCTAGCTGTCTACTAGAATATTTTCATTTCAGTATCCCAAACGCTCTCCAATTCAAAGTGTCTAAATTTGACCTCCCCAATCCTGCCCCTTTGCATAGGAGATGAACAGCGAGAGAGAAATGAAGTATCATGCCTCACCCCAATCTGATGAATCAATATTCACTTCCTAAACCTCTCTCAAATCCACTCCCACTTCTGTCTGAAGTCACCATGTTCTTTTGGTCTAATTATTACAATAGTTTCCTGCCAATTTATTCTTTACCCCAGAGCTATAGTGATTTTTAAAATGTAAATCTGATCAAATTCTCTCTCTTCTTAGAAGCCCTTCAGTGAATTCCTACATGCTTAGAATAAAGTTCAAACTTACCACAAATTCTAGTTTGCCTACTATGGTCTGTTTATGCCTATTGTCCTGGCATATTAATTCTTTATACTTCCCCACTTCCCTCTCAAAAGTCTTGCAATTCAAAAGGAAATTCTGTGCTCATCCTTTCAAAGCCCTTCATGACTGAGCTTCTGTACATTCTATAGCTTCATTTCTTGCCATCTGAACACTAAGCCATGGAACATTATTTCAGTTTCTCACTTCTTTTCACCTATTATCTAATTCCTACTTATCCTTTAGAGCTCATCTTAAATGTCTACTTTCATCAGGAAGCCTTTAACATCTTCCATTTCTCCTATCATTTTATTGTACTTAAATATTTGTTTCCTTAAAAGCTCTATGAGGACACGACCCATATGTGTCTAGTTTCTCTCTATACATGCATCACCTATCATATTCCTAGCACACAGTACTAGACACTGGGGAGACCTAAATGAAGATGCCTCTCTTCTCTCCAGAAACTCTTAGCACAGAGTGAGGCTCACATACAAGTAGACATAGTAATATATTGAGATATGTACCAAGAGAATAATTGGAGTAAATTCCTGGAATAACATCTCAGATATGATTGGGCTGATAACTGAATAAAAAGAAAGGGACTTTCAGATAAACATAAGCAAAAGGATTAAAGTATATGGCACATTGTGGAAACAATGAGCTGCTTGCTATGTTTATCTCTCATTAGCCTTTCACCCCACTTTCCTCTCCCCAAAACCACAGTTATCAAAGAGGGAATGGATATAGATCCACTAAAGTGCCTTAAAAAGCCTAGCCAAGCAATTTAGACTGTATCTTTAGGTGGCTAAAAACCAACGAAGCATTCTAAACAGTCACTGGCAGACCACTTTCTATTTCAGAATATCACTATGACAAAAGAGTTAAAAGAGTTTAGGAAGATTTACCAGAAGTTTATTACAATAATCTAGGAGAAAGATAAATAAAATAGTAGCAGTAAGAATTGAGAGGAAGGAACAGACAAGAGAGATATTAAGGTAGTATGAACAGAATTAAGTGACTTAACAGAGAAGAACTGAGAAATATTTCTGTGGCTTCTAATTATCCTGAAAGTTCCATTCATAAATGGGGACAGCAAATATATTAGTTTAATTTCAAAGTATTAAGATAGCATTTATAATATTGCTGGTATAATTCATACAGGTGTGAGAAACTTTTTACTACGTAAATAGCTAACTTACAAGGAAGGTAAAATTGTATATGCTATTTTAAGAAATAATTTTGAAGAGAAATTAATTGGTCAACTAAAAAAAACATATATATTAAAAAAAAATTAGCCAGGCATGGTGGCACATGCCTGTAGTCCCAGCTACTTGGGAAGCTGAGGCAGAAGGATAGCTTGAGCCCGGGAGTGTGAGGTTGCTGTGAGCTAGGCTAATGCCACGGCACTCTAGCCCGGGCAACAGAGTGAGACTCTGTCTAAAAAAAAAAAAAAAGAAAAGAAAAATAATTTTGTTTTGAATTTGACACAAAAAAGTTAAATTCACCTAAATTAAAAAAAAATCATAAAGTGTGCAAAGTTGCAATTTACATAAATACCTTACAGCTCTGCATTGGTGGAGTGGAAAATCATAGTTCTATGTTGGTGGAATGAAAAAGGAAAAAATGAAGGGTAGAAGGAGAAAAGGAGAGAAAACAGAGACAGATGGGTGAGGCTACAGAAATACAGAAAAGCAAAAGAGAAAAATCTGAGCAAAAAGAAGAAGGGAATAAAAGGTTTAAGTCAACTCTGAAGAACCACACAGATTATATCAAGCTTATCCTCTAACAAAGCATTTTTTTTTTTTTGAGACAGAGTCTCACTCTGTTGTCCAGGCTAGAGTTAGTGCCGTGGCGTCAGACTAGCTCACAGCAACCTCAAATTCCTGGGCTCAGGCGATCCGTCTGCCTCAGCCTCCCGAGTAGCTGGGACTACAGGCATGCACCACCATGCCTGGCTAATTTTTTCTATATATTTTTAGTTGGCTAATTAATTTCTTTCTATTTTATAGTAGAGACGGGGTCTCGCTTTTGCTCAGGCTGGATTTGAACTCCTGACCTTGAGCGATCCACCTGCCCC
>CAUYRT010055707.1:0-98141 GCA_963574885.1 Lepilemur ruficaudatus
AGGTTTTTGAATGTAACAAGATAAGTCAACTTGAGTGGTAATATATTTTGGGAAATCAGCTCACTACAAATTGTGACTGTAAACATTGTACTGTAAATGTTTTGTAGTTTTCCCCCAATAAAATTTTTGGAAAAAAAAAAGAAACTAAAGAGAATATTAAAAAATGGAAAGATATTCCATGCTTATGGATTGGAAGAATCAATATTATTAAAATATCCATACTACCCAAAGCAATCTACAGATTCAATACAATCCCCATCAAAATGCCAATGGCATTCTTCACAGAAATACAAAAAATAATCCTAAAATTGATATGGAACCACAAAAGACACAGAATAGCCGAAGCTGTCCTAAGCAAAAAGAACAAAACTGGAGGAATCACATTACCTGACTTCAAACTATACTGCAGAGCTGTAGTAACCAAAATAGTATGGTACTGGCATAAAAACAGAGGCACAGACACATGGAACAGAATAGAGACCCCAGAAATAAATCTACACATCTGTAGTGAACTTTTTTTCGACAAAGGTGCCAAGAACATACAGTGGGGAAAGGACAGGCTCTTCAATAAATAGTGCTGGGAAAACTGGATAACCATATGCCGAAGAATGAAACTAGGCCCTTATCTCTTGCCATATACAAAAATCAAATCAAAATGGATTATGACTTACATCTAAGACCTGAAACTACTAAAAGAAAACATTGGGGAAACACTTCAGGACACTGGTCTGGGGAAGGATTTCTTGTGTAACACCCCAAAAACACAGGCAACTGAAGCAAAATTGAACAAATAGGATCACATCAAGCTAAAAAGCTTCTGCACAATCAACAAAGTGAAGCGACAACTCACAGAATGGGAGAAAATATCTGCAAACTACCCATCTGACAAGGAATTAACAACTAGAATATATATGGAGCTCTAATAACTCAATAGGAAAAGATCAAATCATTGGATTGAACAATGGGCAAAAGACCTAAGTAGAAGTTTCTAAAAAGAAGACATACAAATGGCCAACAGGTATATGAAAATATGCTCAACATCATTAGTCATCAGAGAAATGCAAATCAAAACTACAATGAGATATCATCTCACCTCAGTTAAAATGGCTTTTATGAAAAAGGCAATAACAAATGCTGGCGAGGATGCAGAGAAAGGGGAACCCTCGTACACTCTTGGTGGGAATGTAAATTAGTGCAACCACTATGGAGAACAGTGTGGAGATTCCTCAAAAAACGAAAAATAGAACTACCATATGACCTAGCAATCCCACTGCTAGGTATATATCCCAAAGAAATGAAATCAGTGTATCAAAAAGATATCTGCACTCCCATGTTTATTGCAGCACTATTCACAATAGTCAAAATTTGGAATCAACCTAAGTGTCCATCAACAGATGCATGGACAAAGAAATTGTGGTATATATACACAATATAGCTATAAAAAGAATGAAATCCTGACATTTGCAACAACATGGATGTAACTGGAGAACATTGTGTTAAGTGAAATAAGCCAAGTACAGAAAGACAAATCTCACATGTTCTTACTCATATGTGGGAGCTAAACATTAGAACAGTTGATCTCATGGAGACAGAGAGCAGAGGCTGGGAAGGGTAGCAGGGTGGGGGAGATATAGTAGGATGGCTAATGGGTACAAAAATATAGATAGATAGTTATATAAAATGAACAATATTTGATATCACAATGAAGTGACTATAATCAACAATAAGTTAGGGTATACATTAAAATAACTAAAATAGTAGAATTGTAATGTTCCTAACACAAAGAAATGATAAATACCTGAAATGACAAATAAATACTTGAAATGACAAATATCAATTGCCCTAATTTGATTAACATACATTGTACACTTGTATCAAAATATCACACACACTCTATAAATATATACAACTATTATGTACCCATAAAAGTTAAAAATTTAAGAAAAAATGGTTCAGATTGTCTCATGATCCCAGTAATGGATTAGTAATCCCTAAAAAAAAAAAAAAAAGAAATGAGAAAACTTTAGGATTCCAGACACATATCCTAATTGAAGCTATGTAAACTAGATGAACCATTTTTTTTCTCATGCTAAAACATTCTAACAAAAATATTTGTAGTTAAAAGATCTACCACTTCAGAAGAGATCACAAAAGGATAAGAAATAGATAGATATTCCTTATGTGTCTGGGATGCTGTTTTAATATTTCATGTTGTATTTTGCCTTTAATACATGACTTGTACATATATTCATATGATTTCATTTAAAGTTTACAAAATTCTGAGGTAAATAAAACTTTTCTCTGCATTTTACAGGAGAGAAACAAAAACTCATAGATGTTGATGTGCCCAAGCTTAGCCAACTAGAAAGTGGTTAGTGGACCAGAACCCTCCTCTTCCCACCTAAAGCTTTACAGAAAGTTTGGAAAATAAAGGAAAAAACTAAAATGTCCATTAAGTCCAACAATTATCTTTTAATGCATTCCCACCTTCCTTCCCTCTACAGAGCGCGATCATTGGAATATACTGGGGTTGTTTTCACTTAAGATAGTACTGTGTGCATTTACCTTTATCATGACTACCTAATCTTCATATAATCATTTAATGACTATCCAATACTATGATATGTGAATTAATTCATTCCAAATAACACCATGGGTGAGGTGCTACCCTGTGGAACCAAGAAAAAATGAGAAGAAGATAGTTGCTTAACCAATTCTGTTATTGGCCAATCAGGTTGTTTTTTTGTTTTTTGCTAAGATGACAAGTCCCTTATTTATGGCATATGTATCACAGTGGTGGCCACCTGAATGACAGCGACCCCCTCATCAGTGATAACCTGTCTCCGTCCCTTCCCAAAGCTTTTGGATTATTGCCTGTTCATTTAATTCTGCACCCTTTGCCTTTCTATATTTAATAATTGAGGGAAAAAGTATAGAAAATATTTTTATATTTTATTCCCTATTACTTGCAAAGATAGCTATTTTACACAGAATAAGTGTACCCGCTAGAGGGGCAGTAAAAGCTGTTATAGAAGCATGGATAAAATTGACCGAGAGAGAAAAAAATAAAAGGTCTATGTTTCATTTTACTTGGCTCTTAACGGATCATTTGGGCTTTTGCTTTCCTTAAAATACAACCAAGCTAGAACTACATGGCACAAACTAAAAGGGTGATTTGGAAGTTGATTAATTTATCTGGAAAACAGTCAGCTCTCTATTTCAATTCGTGCGGTGACGACACAGCCTAAATCAAATTTTAAACGAATGCAAACATAGTCACTCTCTAGGCCAAATTCTGGAAAAACACCTTAAGAATTCCAAGTGGAAGTCTTTGTAGATCCTGAGAGGCCTATATGTTGCTTTTAACTTAGAGAAGTGTCAAAATACATCTCTCCAAGGGCCAAGAAAGGAGGATTATGCAACTTAATGAGACTCTGCCATATTAAATCCTGAGTTGATAGCTCTCTAAGTTTTAGGCAATCCTCAGCAAATGTTCTCATCATTTTGGATCCTTTACCCTCCTCGAGGCGTCTCTGGAATGGAAAGCACATTAGAGGCCATCTAGCCCAAACAGTCATCACCCATGTCTTAATTCCACTGATACGGCAGGCGTGGAAGGGCATGGAAGCTTCCAGAGACAGTACTGTGCCAGGACCTTTGGCTACTTCTTACCTCCCTCCCAGAGTGTTTTGCCCAAACCTGGGTAGGTCAGGTCCCCGAGGAAGCCCGCGGTTCCTTGCACAGTGCCACTGGGACTTACCTCCAGAGGCCCGGGAGCGGCACTGCCCGGTCATGGGGCTGTACTCCTGGTTTTCGTCTGTGCACACGCACAGGAAGGACCCTTCCACATTCTCACAGAAGGCTTCACCACACACCCCACTGAGCAGTTCGCATTCGTTCACATCTGAAAAAGGGAGCACAGATCGAGTGAGAGGTGCGGCTCCTTCTAGACAGCTCTTTATTTTACCAGCTGTGCCAGGGCTCATAGTGTCTGCTGGAAGCAAGGTGATCCCCGGGGAGCAATCAAACCCCTTCTACTCTTTTCAGGAAGGGGCTCCTAAAGGTAGTGGTAGATGATTTGGTCTTTATGAAGGGAAGATGAAAACACAAGGCAAAGGTTCTAAATTTCACTTTCAGTTTTAAGGAACACCCTGGAATTGTATTGCAAGCATGGTAAGTACTGGTTGACCGTCTAGTTTTGTCTTCCCCAACTTTTCAACAAATTCTTAAAGGACCCAACACTCTACTCACAGTTCTTAATTCAAGGAAAATGAAAATACTGGGCACTTCAGCAACTACAGAATTACGTTCATTCAAAAATTTGAAAACATCTACTTAAATATCTGAAAATACAGTTCTCTAGCAGCCAAAATGTCCACAAATTAACAATAGAATCCAGGTTGCATAGCCCTTTGAGCAACGAAGGAAAAACCCCTATAAATCATTCATCAGGCTATGTTAATCATCCATGTGAAACAAAGTAGTCCAATAACTGATTACTAATTTCACTATGCCTTTTCAAATTCTGTTGATGTTCTACAGTGTAATTACTATTTTGCTAACTATTTTTCTTCTGTACTTAAATATACATAATTAAAACACAGGGAATCTCACTGATGAGTATTTTTTATTTGACATTATACAAATATACAAACCAAAGAAAGGCTAACTTTATGTTTGACCTTGCCCAATAGTACTTTTTAATTTTTACCTTCTTTCTTCCTAAGAGTAATGTTATTAGCAAGTACCCAGTTCAGCAAAGTACCTGACTTGAAACCTGAAATGCTAATGTGTCGTCTTATGCATTAAACATGTGCAAACATCAGCTCTTTCATGAACACACTCTGAGATGGTTTATACAAAGTTAAAAATTTGAGCAATTATCCAAATCACTCCAGAAAAAAAAAAATCCTGTTTTCACTTGCTATACTCAGTTAATTGGACAAAAAAGATTACATATCTTGACTTATTTGGATAATAACCTCAGTTTTCCATTTCACTTTGTATATAAATAGACATAAACCCAATGAGAGCTGGGTTTCACTTGTGTAAAGATACTGTAACATAAAGGAAAGCATAGTTGGAATATGTAATCAACCTAAATAGTCATAATTTAGACCAGAAAAACTTAAACTTGCCAGTTCACATTTATCAACTTTAGGTAAATATCCAATGAAACTTTCTACTTTCCAACTTGTATTATTTATATGGCCATTAAAATCACTCCCATTAGACTGCATTCACTCAATCAAGAAATATTTTCTAGCTTACTTCTGCGGGCTGCGTCCATATGGCCCATACATTGAGGAAACAATGGTGAATCAGGCAGGCCCAACTCCTGCCTTCATGGAGTTTACAGTCAAGTCAGGGAAAGTAAAAGATAATCTTATAGGCTTCAGTGAGTGCTAGGAAAGAAAAGTACGAAATTCCATGAAAGCATGGCACAGTGGACCTTAAGTGCAGGGGTGAGTTAGGGGAATGATAATGGCTGGGGGTGGGCACAACTCATCTCTGAGGTTCTACACAATACCCAGTGTGGTGAAGGGCACAGAATCGGTGCTCATTAAATATTTTCAAAAGAATGAATAAAAACACAGTTGAGTTCACCAAAATGATAACAAATATTCCTTCTCCAAGAGTGCTGTTTTGTGTGCCAAACCGAAACGTCAACATGGGTTTGGCACACTCATCTGGCTAGCTGGAAATCAACATTAAGCAGGGGGCTCAGGAGTTACGCAGAGTCAATGGTTCAACATCTGATACTCAGTTAATAGTTAAACAAAATTGACTGAGCACCTGCAACAGGCCAAACATCATGTCCCACCCAGGGAGGAGAGTGAGAGTTTTCAAACACACGGAGGTTAGAGGCATGGAGAAGGGGGCTGCAGGCGACACACACATGCTTAAATATTCCCCCAAATATTGTCAGTATTATAATAGAACTTGCTGAAGGCATTCTGCAAGCAGGGGGGTCACAGCTCAGATTGAGAGTGACAGAAGGAGCAGGGACAGTGTCTGGAAGGAGATGACACCTAACTTCAGTCTTCAAGAATGAGTGGCAAGAATCCAGTCTCAGGAAGGAGAGGTCAGGAGCACATTCCCAGCAGAAGGAGCAAATGACAGCCAAATAACTGCACAGTGACATGAGCGATCACAAGCGGCGTGATGTTGCTGGAGTGTAAAAGGCGAGGAAGTGGTGACGCTAAGAAGATAAGGAGGGGGCCAAGTCATGCGATCCATTTAGTCAAAATAGTCAAAATATTTTGTGAGCGTCAGGCAGTTTTTATCACTTGCATTTTGGTGGGAAGGGAACTAGAGATTAGGATAGTTGTGGCCATATTATAAAATAGTTATGTCTCCTTGTGAATACTTCTTGAATAATTATTTTTGACTAGCCAAAACTCAGGCTCAAAACAACATCACTGCTTTGTAAAAAAAATTTGTTGCTGGGAATTAACTGAGTTTCATAATTAATTCTGTAAAAGCAATTATTTTTTAAGTGATATTATCACTAAACCTGTGAATAGTTTTTGTTTTCCCAGTATAATCTGGATGGTAAATCAACTGTTTTAATTGCAAATTCTCAAACCAAAAAGTTATTGACTTCTCCTCAATCAAGTACCATCTGTCATGGAGTGAACATGGTTATTTTTCTCTAATGAAGAAGAATAAAGAAAAAGCCTTGTTATCTATGAAGTTTTGAATTGGATAAGCTTTCTTCTCTTTCCCATTTAATTGCTCTAATTGCAAATGTGTTTCATAATGAATTTGACTTGAAGAAATCACAGCTCATCAGAGAATGAAATACAAAATGTCACTTTCTATATGAGCTTGCGTTTGACAATATTCTAGGGCATCTGATGATAATTCAAGATTCCTTCCAGCCCTGTCAATCCCAGACAGAACAGATTGAAGAAATATAGTTGCACAATCCAAAGCATCATTTTACGGGCGTCATTCCTGGAAACTGAAGCTCTTGCCAACACTTTCCTTAAATGCACTGCCTACGAAGGTGCATTTTGAAGACAGACAAGCTATACCACACACCAGACTCTACTTCCTGTGCAGGAGGGACTCCAGAGTTCTGCACGCTCAGCTAAAAGTTTAAACAGATGTTCTTTCAAACATTCATTTAAATTTAAAGTCATACTTCTATATTTCTTAATAGCCCCTTTCAGAAGCCATAGGATATTTTTGCACAGCCTCAAATTGTGTGATAAAATTAAATCATCAAGAAATTCTGCTCAAATTACCTGTTTAAAAGCTCCTGTTGTTGATAACTTTGATTTCTTTCATTGAAACATGTTGGGGAAAAAAATCTAAAAACTCACCCACACACCCTTGCCCATCCTGTGGGGCTTGAAAGCCCTGATAGCACAGGCAGCGGAAGGAGCCAGCTGTATTGTCACAAAACCCGTGACTGTCACAAATAGTGTTGTTTACACATTCATCAATATCTGAAAAAAAGACATGGAACATCAGACACAAACCAATGACAAACACCAGATATTAATGGATAAACAGAGGCACTCAACACACCCGATTAGTATGAGATGATCATGTTTACACAGCGAGAATTTTAAAAACATTTTACACATGAATAAAATGTTTTGATGAAATGGTTTAACAGCCAAAGTGTTGGGTTCTATGAGAAAAACATTTACCTTTCCTCAGGAAATGTTTTCAAACTAAAATGGCATTGCAGTTGCCACAGCCGGTATTTCCTAGATGTTTTCAACTATTTCCAAGGAGCATTATATTCTAACAGGGGAAATATGTGAAAATACTGCCACCCGTTTGGTTGCAGTAAATGCTAAAGATAATTGTATCTGCACAGTTGTGAGCAGAAAGAAGCAATGGTTTCCTGAACCCTGTAGATAACCTTGATCAAGTCTACATGGCATTCTCGTGAAGTCAAGAGAGAGTCTGGTGAATTCAGTGGGGTAACCAGCCAGTCCCAGTTAATGACAAGAAAAGATTTTGTGTTACCAAGGTATAATCCTTCAAGGTCCTAAATGTCCAAGCTGCTCCAACTGATGAGCCGACTTGGGAATTCATTTGGTTCTCTGCAAACTTGATGACGGTGACCTTTTGCCTTTTTTCCCATTAATAAAAAACGCTGTCATAAAAATCACGCCTCAGTTGTAAAGTGACAATGGACTTTTTGGTAGAATTATTCTTTTTTATTCTACAGTTACTAATTTTCATTGCCATTCTTTTCTTCCCATTATCCTTGTTTACAGACACACTGCATCCTACCAGCTGCCAGGCTCTCTGCTCTTTCTGCCGCTGGACTTAACAGTTGTCCCAAAATACAAGTTTTTAGGAAAACAATTAAGAAAACGTAATTACAGCATACAAATATATATACATATATATAAAAGATTTTACTTTTATGTTCAAATAATGAAAGCAGACAGCAAATGATAAAGAACATTACAAATTAAATTTCACTTGACAGAATTTGGTTTGGGGGGAGTTCATATTAATAAAATTGAGCATTTTTTCTTTTAAACTTTTTAAACCTGAGTGGAAGAAATTTTCTAAAAGAAAAAGAAGATACATTCAATGATTTTCAGCAGCTGTTTCATGTCCCTTCCTAATGTTCCAACACTGATGTTATTAAGCATAAGTTCAGAGACTGTCTCACTCAAAGTTTTCTTAATTTTCTGAACTCAAAAAAAAAACCCATATCCCTTCTCCTTTCAAGGTTGGGCCCCTTCTCCCATCCCGACCCGTCTCTCTGCCCCGTAGTCCCACCTGCTCATCCTTCTCCAGCATCTTCAATTATTCCTCCCCTGGCTCCTCTCCTCACTGCCCTCGAAAATGTTAAAATAGCTTGAAAAAGCTTTCACTTGATGATGTTATCTACCATGCTTTCCCACTCCTTCCATCCCTGCAAAATGTCTCCAAAAAATTATCTGTGTCATTGCATTTATTTCCTAATACAGCTTATCTATAATAGGAAAATAATAGCAACAATGAATAATAATATTCTTAATATTGCTAAGTTCCTATAATTACTGTGAGGATTAAGCAAAGTAACACACACAAAGCACTCAGAAGACTTCCTGGCATGTAATGCAGGAAGCATCCAATACACTGCATGGCAATTATTATTAATATTACTACTACCACGATTTATCTTCCTCCTCCTTCTTAATGACCTACAATCTTGCTTCCTAACTCTTTATCCTACCGAAATTCCTCTGAGAAAAGGCACCAATGACCAACTCATCGTTAAATTTAACGATCATCTTCTGGTCAGTCACCCTTACGCTGTAAGTCTGGTGAACACCCACTATTCGCCGTCTCTCTTCCCGTGTTCTGTGACAGAATTCTCTTCTTGTTCGGTAGAACCTCTAGCCACTCTGGCCCTCGACCTTTCACAGCCTGAAGGTGGGTGTCTGCCAAGCTCTGGCCCTCCCTGGGATCTACAGCAAACTCTGCCTCCCCTCTCCACCCTTCCCAGCCTCTCCCAACTTCAACCACCACGGTCCTTGGGATAAATCCCAAATCCTCCTTTCCAGCCAGGGTTCTTCTCCCAAGTACCTTTCTTATTCTTAATCATTTCCATTAGACCTTCTGCCATAATCTCAAACTTACCAAGCCTAAAGCTGAATTCACTATCTTCCTACTAAACCCCACTTTCTGACCTTAGTGAGAAATTCCTCTACTTCCACGCTTCCTTTTTGCCTTGCTTACCTCCCTACCTTAAATTAAAAATCAATGAATCTATTTCACATCTAAAAAATATGAATCTCCCTTGCAGCACCTAACATAAAGATGACACTCAATAAATCCGTTCTGACAGATACTCAATTTGTCAGCACGAGGCTGGGATTACAATTTATTTACTGATTATAACTGTGAGGAGGAACTGTCTCATGTCACCAAGTCACTTAACACAGGCCACTGCTAATTTCAGACTTCCTGAAATGGGCATATGTCAACAAGATTATGTTATTCATTGAAGCACAGGGATTAAGGGCTGGAAAGAAACTCAGAAATGGTTCAGCTGTCACTTAATACTGATGATTTCCCAGTCTCTCTCTAGGATCGACCTCTGTTCTTTAGAACCATTTATCGAATACCTATTGGACTTTTAGTCATATTGATAATAAATGAACTTATCATTACTCCTATATACCCTTTACCCAAGCCAGAAACCTTAATGTCATCCCTCCCTCTCTCCCCTCCCCCTTCCCTCCCTAACTGCTCTCTTATCTCTTTGCTGATACGTCTCTTACTCCTAATGGTCTTACCTGTTTCCAGTCTCACCTCCTTCCCTCTAATCCATTCTCCACCTAACAGCTGACAAAGTGTTCTTTCCAAAAATGCAAACCCTCCAGTGCCGTCCCCTAGTTCAGAATGTTCAGATTCTCTTCTTGGCCAGAGGGTAACCACTACCTTCCTTAGTAGAGCGTAGAGCACCCTTCATCATCTGACTCCTGCCTATATGTTTGGCCACAGTTCTCAGATAACCTCCTTCCCAACTGGCACTACAGCCCAATCTGCGTACTAGACTTCTTTGAAAACCTGTGGTCTTTAATTTCTCGTGGACTTGTTGCACACTCCTTCCTCCAACGGAATCTGTCCCCTCCCCAGCCTTACCCCTTGGCTTCGCTCAGAAACTCCTTCTTGCCCTTTAGGAGTTAGCCCAAGGGGCCGAGGGAAACATCCTCTGTGGCACCTTCCTTAGCCCCTGCAAGGGCAGATCTCAAGGCCCCTCCTCTCTGCTCCCAGAGCATTTTGTGCCCTTGCTGTGCTTAGTAGGGCTATTTTTCAGGGTGGAAAACCTTCAACTTAACCTCACCAGCAACTTCTTTCCCTACTAAAATGGGAGGGGGAATAGCAAAGGAGGAGGAAGGGAAGGAAAGTACCAGAAATCTGGTGGCTTTTCAGTCTAGATTCCTGAAGTAAAATCTCTTGCTTTCCTTTTTATTAATTCCACCCAATTAGAGCATTTGATGATTTCTCGTTACAGTTCACCAGCACAGGAACTGAATAATTGACCTGAAGGAGAACAAGCCCCAAGCCAGTTATGAATTACTGGGCGTCTTGCAGTCTCAGACTTACTGTAACAGTGATTAACCGAGAAAGTTTAGATGAGCAATATTTTGGATTTGAATGAATAGGAAAAAATAACATGGAATGCTGCTAGAGACTAGCTCTTCAAGAACTAATATTTTATAAAAATGATATAATGTAACTCTCAGCAGTTTCATGTTCTCAACAACGAGGTGAGGTAATAGCTTAATAAAAGGACATTTGTTTCACTTCTCTAATGACCTGTACAAAAAAACATTATTTCATTAGAATTTTCTTTGATGATGTGAGCTCTCTGGGATATTTTTCCATTCTTAGTCTTGTCTATACATAGAGTGATAAGAACTGCTACAATTAAGAGTAACTCTATAAAAATAAAGCAAAATGTTAAGAAATTTATTACGTTAGAATAAAAGCCCCCCCAAGACTAAAAAGACCAGTGAAAGCCATCCTCTTTTGCTGAAGTTGAATTTTGAAGATGAAACTCCATTTTGAATCATCCAAATATTGTATGGTTTCTTTTTGCTTAATGAAGGGTGATTCTGTGAAAACCACCAAAGCAATTCTGTGTAGGGATCTGTAAAAGCCCCATGTATGATACTCTCCAACAGATTAGTAATCACAGGAGTGACTGTCTAGTGATCTTTCAATCGTCAACCCAGATAAATCAGGTATGCTATTGTAGGAATTGTTGGTTTATTACACAAGTGTTTGCTGTTTATATTTTCCTGAACAAGGTAGATGTAAATATTAATGTTTCAGTGGAAATAAAATCAAGGAAATTATACACAGACCAAGGACAGTGGATCACTGATATGAACTCCCCAGTAACAAATTACCTAAATGTCAGAAAGAGAACACAGTTCTGGGTGATTGGAACTGCCAGTGGCTCATTTTAAATGTAGCAATGTTGTCAATGACTGACAAGCCCACACGTTTAAGAGTCTTAACTATTGAACCATTTGGTAGATCAATTTTCCTTGTCCACATGCTTTTTATTTACTATATTTTTCTCAGTGAACCAAAAGTTTTTAAAATCTACTTATTCTTTTCAGGGACTGTACACATAGGAGCAGAATTCTAACACATGCATCCACCAATTCTCAGATAATTGGTGTCAGCCTCTCATTTAGGTAAAGTGAACTATCAAATAAAGAACATGTATGAGAAGAAGGCACGATTTTCCAAAAGGAGCTGGGGTTGGGTAAACCTTGTTAACTGACCAAGAAATTTAAACTGTGTTCAAAGACCTCAACAATGAAATTTGTAACAAACCTCAATGGTTTCATTGGGTTTCCTATATTATTTACTGAAAAGTCTATGTATATCTGCATATATTCAGAAAACTCTATGTGTACAGTGAAAAAGAAGTATTTGTGTCTATCTTGTTAGTAAAATGATTTTTTTTCCAAACATTTCATTTTACCAACAAAATAGACACAAATAATTTTTTTTATTCTTTGGGTTTTTGTTTTGAATTAAGAAAAAAGTGTTTCTTTTCTTCACTTTCTTAATGTCTCCTACCTTTGTTTTGTTGATTTCCTTCTTCCTATTTCCAGCAAGACCTACCCACCCCGTAGGGGAAGCAGCTCACTCACGAACTAGCCTTCCTCCTGCTGCCAGGACACTCCAGAGAGGGGGATGGTGGGAATGGGAGTGTTATTTCTGGTAATGGATCATCCACAGGAAAATCTCCACAGTTACTGCACAGTTGGGAAGACATGGCCTTCCTGTCATCAGAATATTTTTAGATGAATCACATGGTCCATCTCAACTTGAAGGAAACTTGAAGATTGTCCAGTTTGACTCTTCAGTCTAAGAACCGAAAACTGAGGCCTAGAGAGGAAAAGTAACTGGCCTCAAGGTCACACAACCAGGTAGCAGTAGAGCTGGCAAAGGAATGCAGCCTGGCCAAGGAACATGCTTCTAAGTTTGTGGCTCTGTCCATCTCGTCCTCTTGCCTCCCACCGTAGTGATGGTTATAAAAGGCCGGTCCTTGCTGAATAGAATCAACCAAATTGTGAACCCAGCAAGCACGCTGGAGTTTGTTCACTACAAAGGTGTGTGTCTGTATCAGAACACATCATCTGCTCCTCTTGGACTCATCACTTACTGGCTCACAGTTTATAATCAAGTCCTCTTGTCCTCAAACAAGACCTAGGCATCTTTGTCCTTAAAACAAGAAGTATCAACATACACTTGAAATCTAAATACGAGGGACTGAAGGTCCTGAAGAAAATGTTTCTCTAGGAGACCCTTGGAAGAAAGCACATCCGGCATCAATGGTGTGCAAGCATCAGGGGGCCCCAGGACTATGTCTAGCATTGGTGCTCTCGGATCTCTTCATGAAAAAGAAATGACCCACTATTTCAGCCCAGAGCTTCCTGACCAACTGGAATCAGTTAAATATTTGGTGCCAGAATCTTAGGAAAACAGATCCAAAGAAAAGGGGCTTATGCTGGAAATGCAGCCCTCACATTCCTTACCGAAAGGAATGGAAGCCGACCCGGAGACAGTAAAGCCCAGCCAAGGAGTGGGATTGAAAGATGCTAAACCAGCTGAATAGCTGCCCAAAGGAATTTTAAAATGGCATGGCCTCTGGCCCCAAAGCAATTGAGGTCCCTCTCATAGCACAGGAGGGACGCCAGCAATAAGAGGAAGATGAACACAAGGCCTAAAGAAAGAAAATAAAATTTAGCCAATAGGAAATTAAAAACTGGATTTGGAGATGGTCCAGACAGTACAATAGGATGTGGAAAGAACCTTTTAAAAAAGGCCCACTGAGGTCTGGCAATGGTAACATGGCTGGAGAACACGGGCCTTACGTGCTATGGAAAACAACTCTGTCCTGGGGAAAGGGAATATATCGGCCAGAAACAGCAAAAGATGATGTCCCTGAGCAGACGTCCATGCTGTCCCCCTGACAGAGAAAGGCAGGAAAAAAACATGCGGGTCTTGATGGTCACAAGTCTGTTCTGAAAGCTGGAAGCCTAGGAATAGCAAAAAGGAACAACAGAGGTCACAAGTTATTTCAAATCCAACTTTCTATCCTTAAAAATTACCCAGACAGGCCTCAGTTCTAAGTTCTAAACCAAAACTTTGCTCTGATTTTTACCAACCACTATGTAGACAACCTGTGTTCACCATCATACTTAAAGACACCCTATTGAAAACCATCCCAAAAAATCGCAAATATCATCCTAGTTATCGGAAAACATGGGTATCATTCTTGATTACCTCCCCACATCCAATCACCACACCCTTCTGATTTTACCTATTGGTTATATCTCCAATCACTTCCTTCCTCTCCAACTGTATTTAGGGCCTCACTATCTCTTTCCTGAATTCCTCCCTCCTAACTGGGTTTTGTGCGTCCAGCCACTCATCACAACACCAAATCCGTCCCCCGTGATGACAGAATGAAATAGTCCAATCAAGTAATTCTCTGCCTAAACCTAGTCAGTTTTTCTCCACACATGACAGTATAAAGGCCTTTGCCACATGTCGTCTGAGCTCGTTCCATACTTGGGTTCTCAAGTTATTTGCTTTTCCAAGTGGCCTCTCTCGGCCCCTGCGTCTTCTTTTCCCTTCATTCCCCCTCTGTTGGACCGTTCCATCAGGATCAAACATCTTCCACTGCCTCCCATCTTAAAAATAACATAGAGCCTCCTGGCACCATAATCCCTTCATCTAGAAACATATTTATTTCTCACCCCTGTTTAACAGCCAAGATTCTTGACTTATTTACATGGGCTGTGTCCACTCAATCAGTTCTTATTGACTCTTGGGTGGCTCCTGAATATAGAACTCCACTGGAACAGCTCTTGATAACTTCACCATTTCGTAAAACCCAAAGGATTCTTCTTAATAGAACTTTCAGTAGTTTTCAATGCAGTTGACTACTCTCTTCTTGAAGCATCCTTTTCCCCTGGAATCCATGGTCCTATATCCTCCCAGGTTTCCTCTTAATCCTTATGCTACTCCTACATGGTCTTTCTCTTTTATCTGACCCTTAAATGTTGGAATTTCTCAAGGCTTAGTCCTAGGCCTTCTTTTTCTTTTTCTCATTCTGTGATATCTCTTGGTGGCCCCATCCATTCTGATGGCTTCAAATACCATCTATGTCTGATGACTCCCAGTTGTATCTCCAGCCTAGATTTCTCTTCTGAACGTTAGACCTAACTTGATCTGATTCCCTCTCTGACACATCTACATGGATATTTCATAGGCAACTCTAATTTACCATACCCTAATCACGCTCTTGATCTTTAAAAAAAAAAAAACCAACAACTGCTTCATTTTTCGCCATGTCAGGAAACAGCACCACCAAATACCTACTTGCTAAAGCCTGAATTTAACCATCTATCCTCAATATTCCTTCTCCTTCATGTCCTATATCCAGTCCAACTCTATTCTAATCTAATACGAGGTTCTATCTCCAAAACATTTCTTGAGTCATTCATTTCTCTCCAAAACATTGCCACCACTCTAGCCTGAGCTTACCAATATGTCTGGCCTGGGCTATTCATTCTAACACTAGCTTGGGAGATATCCCAACTTTCTTCTTGCCCCTCTAATCCCATTTTCAAACAGCAACCTGGATGACAGATACACTGTCCTCTAAAAATATAAATTAAATCACTGAATTAAATCAAATGGAAGACTCTACTCATTAAAAGGAATGATTATTTTATGTACCACTAAGAAAAAACATAAAACTCCACAAGTTAAACTGTTTTGTACTGCTTTTTAAAAATTACATATAATTAAAAAAAATCAACTGCAAAAGAAGCATCCCCATATTAAAGTGTGAAAAAATATGCATGTTAGAAATGATGAAATATAGCATATTGCTATCCTGCTAATAATTTTTTAGTCTGTTTCAGTTACACTTAGAATGACACCCAAACTCTTTACATTTCCTGTAAAAGTATTCATATCCTGTCCCTGCCTCCCCAGCCCCATCCCTTGCCATACTTCCTTCTCCCATCAGTATTTCTCCCGATAACTAATCAGGCTCCATCCTGGTTAGCTTTTGAGATCAGATAAGACTGGGTGTGTTCAGATCATGCCTGCCAAGCACCAGGCATGGCCTTTCTCTTGAATGTATCTTGTATGTACTTCTTGAATGTGTCAAGTACTTCTCAGTCTCAAGGCCTTTAATCAAAACAAAGTCTTCCCTCCTCCTTCCTCTCACTGTCCCTATTCTTTCCTTCATAGCAATTGTAATGCTCTGTGGTCATACGCTTTTTGGAAAGCTTATTGTTTACTGCTTGTCCCCTGCATGCAGTTCCTCGAAGGCAGAACCCACGTCTGTTTTGCTCAGCACTGTATGTCCATAGTCTAGAATAAGGTCTGGCATGTAACAGTGTGCAATGAATACTTGTTTGATGCAAGCAAGCAAGCCAGCCTTCTGCAATCCAGCCTTTGCCTACCTCTTCAGCTTTATCTTATACAGTATTATCACTTTCCCCTCCCACATGTGCAACTGGAACTATTTTACTTACAGGGCCCTAACCCTATGCAGTATTTCACATCTCCAAATCTTTGCTTGTGGGATTTATTCTGCCAGAAACAAACACCCTCCCTACGGCTTCCATAGTGCATTTTTTTAGCCAAATGATTTTCATCTGTCCTCCAAGCCCTTTAAAGCTCAGCTGGAGCCTCCTGGAAGCTTTTCTGACCCCACCTGGTACTGAAAAATGTGTCTACTCCGATACTACTACTGTCTACTATTGATCTACTCCATCGATAAACATGTATGAAAACCCTAAAAAGATGAAACATCATATTATCACCAAAACCCAAGGCTGAGCACTCATGACCACAGCTCAGGAGAAAGAATGGAGGTGGGCTAGAAAAACAATTAGTGACCCAGCACATTATCATCTCATTCGAAAGCAATGGTTAAATCAAAGCTGCATAGGAGGTAATTTAAAAAATAGTATTTACAATGTAGAAATTTGTATTAGAAATTATCAGAGACAGACTTGAAAAGTTCTTCTAGAATGAAGATAAAAGAACATAATGACAGCAAGAATATGTTGCACTCTCAGATGTACGAAAGAGTTAAATACAAAACTAACATCATAAAGATAAAATATTATAAGAAATATAGATAAATATACAATTGATCACAACAGGATAGGGAAAATCGCAAAAAGCAGTTAAAGAAATAAAAACACCATAAAATTTAAAGGTGAATTAAAGAATGTGGAAATATTTGTAAAATATTAATAAATGATTATATTTAATACACATAAAACAGTTAGAAAACACCAGAACTCTACCTTAGGCAAAAAATATTATGCACACCTGTAGTCTTCTTACAGGCTTAGGCAGGAGGGTCGACTAAAACATTTTCTTCTCATTTTCTTTTCTTTTCACAAAAGCAAAACCTATAAACGCAGTAAGTCATCTGTACGTCTTTAGAAAAAAAGAGAATCAACGTATATTTCTAAATTTAAGAAGACATTTTCTTCCTATTTCTTCCCACCATGGGCTGACAGTACATAAAAACTGGAAAAGCATATGAGAAGGATTTGAATTTTTTACAGAAAAGAAATATTTTTAAAAACATACAGGAAAAAATTAAGAAAAAAGCCTCAAGAGAAAGAAAGAAAAAAAAAAAAGCAAGCAAGCAAGCCTACTCCACTTTTCTACTTCTGTAGGTAAAGAATTATAAGGCCTTCACAAAAACTGGAGTGTTTTAGCTCTGTTATAAATAAATTTCATGCCATTCAGGAAAAGTGCTTTAGAAGCTACTGGAAAATATCCTGAATTTCAATTGCATATTTCTTCTACCACAATTATTCACAAAAGATAATATATGTGAAATACACATTTTGTGTTTTTACACTGTTATAAACTTTTCAAATGTACTATTACTTTGTCTTAACATATTTATTTACAACCATTTGGATCGTCTTTGCATTAATTTAGTAGTTTTGCATTTTTATACCTGGGATTTTTTTTTTAAATAAACATCTTATTCTAAATTTAGAGCCATGCTGTGTGCTTTCTCTTTCCATATAGCCTTTCTTACACTAAGAGGTATTGTCAGTGAGGACTATGAGAAAGCCCGAAGCGCGGGCCAAACATATCAACCCCAGATTCATCTTTTTGACACATAGGCCCCAGAGGCAACATAAAATCAGCCAAAAAAACTCTCATTTTTTTCACTATTCTAATTTTTCTCTTTCTATATTCAAATAGGAGGCCAAAAAAGATCAGTTATAAAACCACAGAAAATAGACAGTGTACCTGTAGAAATAACATCTCCAAATGCTTAAATGCAAACAAGCATCAGCACTGGCAGCCCATTTACTAGTGACTGATACTTGACATGATTTAAAACTTGAAATACTCAGTGGATGAATGGAGAAAGTCATATGGAACTCTTAGGGAAAATGAAGGGTGAAGAACTAAAGCAAATTACATACAAATGAATTACCACACTACATCCTATATGGCTTTCAATACATTTGGGGTTTAAAAATAGAATATGATAATTCATTGACATCTGGACCTGGAATTAGAACTACCAATTTCATTCACAAAGGCTTATTTAATCTTTGTGTTGTACATTTCATAAACACCATTATAAAAATAGACAGGTGTTAAACATTCCCTCCATTTAGGTGCTCACATCCCAAGGAAACAAATGACAATACAGTAGTCCCCTTTATTCTCAGGGGATACATTCCAAGACCTCAGTGGGTGCCTGAAACCATGGATGGTACTGAACCCTATATAAACTATGTTTTTTTCATATATATATATATATATACACACACACACATATATATGACAGAGTTGAACTGTAAATTAGGCACAGTAAGAGATTAACAACAATAACAAAATAGAAAACTATATACTGTAATAAAAGTTATGTGAATGCTGTCTTTCTTAAAATACTGTAAATTTTTGGATCGTAGTTGACTGCAGGTAATTGAAACTGTGGAAAGCAAAACTGAGGATAAGAAGTGCTAAAGTAGTAACAATAACTCATATTGATTGAGCATGTTCTATGGACCAGGCTCCATTCTAAGCTGATGCATGCCACACACATCAACTTCATATACATATTATTATCATCCTCATTATACAGATGGGAAACTGAGGCACTCAAGGTTTAGTAACTCACTCAAGTTCACACAGCTTAGAAGTACTAGAGCAAGAGTCCAAGCCCAGGTACTCAAACTCCACAGCCCAATTTCTTAACCACAGCTGTCCCCAATAGTTACTCAGCGTGTGCTTTAGAGAATTAAGTCTTCAAAAAATAGGGATACCTTCAAAAAAAGGCATGGCACACTCAGTTTGGAGTAATTTTATCATGAATGTTCCTAATTGTCTAGGATGAGCTACGTACCATCTCTTCCTTCCTTCAGTCACCAAATATTTATTGTTCTCTAACCAATTACTGATGGCTCTGCTTAGGACTTTTTGACCTTACAGTGGTGTGAAAGCAATATGCATTCAGCACAAATCATACTTTGGGTTCCCATACGACCACTCCGTTTTTCACTTTCAGAATATTCAGTAAGTTACATGAGATATTCAACACTTTATTATAAAATAGGCTTTGTGTTAGATGATTTTGTCCAATTGTAGGTTAATGAAAGTGTCCTGAGCATGTTTAAGGCAGGCTAGGTTAAGCTATGATGTTCACTGGGTTAGGTGTATTAAATGCATTTTTGACTTACGATATTTTCAACTTAACGATGGGTTAATCAGAACATAACCCCATTGTAAGTGAAGTACTATCTGTATTCCTAGTGGCACACGGAGCTGTGAACAATACAGAAAACGACCCCTGTCTTACTGGCCTTTAGCACCGGGCAGTGGAATCCAACAATGGACAATAAACAAGACAAAGAAGCAGAATAAGGTAGCAAAGAAGAACAAAACAAAACAAAACAAAAAAGGAACAGAAAGTGAATGAATTAATTTATTAAGGGATGAGTGAATCTGAGAAAAGGTGATCAGAAAAGGGTTCAGTGAGAATATAGCATCTAAAGAAAGATCCACAGGAGGCAAAAGGTGACAATCTCTGCGTTTCTTATTAGCATAATGAATTCCTCATTTTAAGCTGTTTGTTGCAGCCAAAAGCATACCAATTAACATTTAACCTACCCATAGGTTTGTTGAGATTAAACGAGAAAAAGGGTACAGTACACTTAGCATAGTGCATGGTTCATAAGAACTCAGTGAATGCTGTTATTATTGTTGCTGCTGTTTTAATGAAGTCATGAAATCAGATATATATAAAGCATCCCCAATCCACTCACACTGGGAGTCCAACACAACGGCTTAACAGTATATATCAGTCAGATGCCTAACAAGTAACTGTTTCTGCAAACAATATATGAGGCATTACAATTTAGGTCTAAAGTATTAAAACACTGCTCACAACGGGCTTCCAAGATGTAACGGGAACTCAGGTTGTTAATGACATCCAAAGACCCGCCAACATATTAACAGATGCAAGAAACCCAGCGCACGGGGCATGAGTGGGGTATCAGTATGAAGTGTGCAGGGTCAGCTTGCTTAGTCACAGGCCTCACTTTCTGGCAGTCTCGAGTCTACTTTTTGGCTGCAAGCAAAGTGTTTACTTCTCCTTCTATTAACAGATGATTTTCCATAGCTCTGGGGTTTGTAAAGGTCGGCAGTGTTAAAAAAAAAAAAAAAAGAAAAAGGCTTAGGAAGAGCTCTGGATTTTTTTGCTACTATTATGAATTTCTTTACACAAATGTTGATAAACGAAAGACAATCAAGCAATGCGTGGAAAATCTGCATTCCGGGTCCAAAAGAAGCTTATTCCAGCAAAATTTCCTCAGCTCTCTCCCTGATGATTTAAACACCCATTTTCACTCACTTCTGCAGAAGTACATTTACAGGAAGAGTGAGTGTGAACAGTAGCCTTTATAGCTGGAAGCCACTTCCTTTCCTTACCTGGAATGTTGCAAGAGCCTTTTTCCTTTTACATGCGGGACAGAGTGGATCCTGTTGTTGAAGTAAATTCCCTCACTTTAGAAAAGAAACACTCAAGTCATATTCTCTTAGTACATTTTTCAGTTTCAGACCCTAAAACTGTTAAAAACCTAAAAATCTTCAGGTTGAGCAGCCAGATGTAATAGATTATGTGTCAGGGTACTTTAGTGTCCTACTTGGCTAAATCATTTTCAAAAATATTTTCTCTTCAGTGATAGACATGAAGTTCTATATCTCTGCCACAAAACCACCGACTACCTTGGAGCATCGTCAACCACGGCTTTATGCTTTATGCTTTCACATTCTACTCTTCTACTCTCCATTTCTTTGATTTGGCAATGTTGCCTTTTCTGTGTTTTCTGATTCCCAAGGAACACAAAATTAGTCCAAGAGTTTGAATCCACCTTCTTTTGCTCATGATATTCTTATTCTCAGTAAACTTCAAGAAATGGGCCCTCTTTACCAGTTATATGGCCATCTTTATCAGCAGGTGATATATTTTCTCTTTCAGATGAATGTGTTAGCAAAGACTGGTTTATAGCAAATACCCAAGAAGGTTATGGGATTAGAGTCTTCTAAGGTTGTTATAAGACTCAATTCCTTGAATGCTTTCGGTAAAATACTGTGGAACTCAGAGTTCAAGCTAAGTGTTAGAAGACACCCTCTTCCAATTTTGCAGCTCTCAATTTCTCAGTCAATATTAGAATTGTTTTGAAAACCAGGAGCAGAAGCTGCTGATCACCTATTCAGTCTGGGATATTATTTTGAAAAGTGAAAGATGACATCATCATCATCAGTAAAAAATAGGTGATGCCAGAAATGTGTCTGATTTTGTATTTTGTCAACAGACCTTATCTTTAAGAGCTGTTTTAGGTTCACAGCCAGACTACACAGAGTCCCATCTTCACCCTGCTCTCCCCACCCTGGCCCCCAGGATCCCCCACTATCAACATCCTACATGAGAGGGAAACATTTGTTATGATCGATGAGCCTCCATGTCGACACGTCATTATCACCCGAAGTCCACAGTTTACAAGAGGGTTCACACTTGGTATCGTACTCTACGTGATGTTTATTCGCCCATCTGGACAACAGAATTCATGTTGGCAGCAGGGAAAAGGCCCTCAGCCAGCCATCTCATGACCCCTTGTCTATTTATTGATGAGCCTTTATCACTTCACCAGCAGAATACCAGTTCGAACATGAGAGGCACTTAATAGGGCTTCATCATTTTACTCAAACACAAAATTTTACTATTTCTTCCATAAACCCACATACTGAGGCAGAACGGCCAATTCTGACCACCCTAGGCAGTATCATAGCAGCTTCCCTCTTCTTGCTCTAGCCCTTGGATCCCCCTTAGTCTGCTCTACTACTTCTCCCCATGGGGTTTACCATTAACATCTCATATAGCTTTCTTACATATTAGTTTATTGCCTCCAAGAAAGTGGGGATCTTTTTTTGTTGTTTTTGTTCAATGACATTGTAGCCCCAGTACTTAAAACAGTGGCTGGCACACAGGAAGACACTTCAATATTTGTGGAATGAATGAATGAATGAATGAACGAATGAAAGCCTGGGCTTCAGGGAGTGATTCTGGTCATGGTTTGAAGGCCTAGTCATGACTAACCATGCATGGCAACAATGGAGGAAAAGGTACAGGCCCCACAAGCTGTTGGTGTTCCATCTGTTCCAGCCACATGGGCTCCGGGGGGTCCCCACTAGATGAACATGGCCATTCTATCATGCGAACAGTGAGGGCACACACAGTGAGGCCTAGAGGCGTGTGATGTACCCAACTCCCCCGTAGCTATATGAGCCCTCACTCAGCCTGGACACGTGGCTGGGAGAGCACAGTTGATCCTGGCTGATGCAGCAGGAAGCAAGCAGCAGAGAGCTGCGATACAAAGTCAGACATCAGGAGGCATTTCCCCACGGTCAGGGGACAAGCGATGACCCATAGGAATCCAACTGCCACAGGTTTTCCTACTTTTCTCCCACTCACATTCTGCTGATGATGACAAAAATTAAACCCTGAGTCAGCTTATGAATGCAATGATGAAATTTTTCATGTGAATTAAAACTCCATAGTAAAAAAAAAGAAAATGGAAAAAAGTAAAAGAGAAAAAGAATTGTGAATTTTTCTGAAACAAATGGATACGGTAAAATGGGCTATAAAACAGTGAGTGAGTGAAAGAAATAAAAAGTTTCTTTTGTTTTTATATACAAGATACAAGCTCTGGCTGTCACATGAAAAGAAGGTGGCAGGAGATGAACAACAACAGAGAAGAAAAGGGAGCATACAGGAAGAAGCTGATCCAAAAGGTCCTGCTCCTCTGCAACTTTCTGACATTCCAGTCTAGGATTTGGGAAAAATCACCTGTGCATTACATCATACATGGCACGTCGCATTCTGCATGTACTTATATCCATAAAGTGTAACTGTGCTGTGTCATTTAAATATAAACATTTAATGTATCCTGTATGTGCTATTTGCTTATTTATTCCCAATTCCTGTACTGGAATTCAGGCTCCATGCAGACAAGAACCATGTGTATTCTGCCCTCGCAATGGTGCCTGGCACAGACAGGCACTCAGTAAACATTTGGCAGGTGAATGGATAAATGACAAATAGCTGCTCACCCACCACCTACTTCCCACTTGAACTCTGAATAATACAGTTCTTTATCTCATGTGGGAGAACCAAGGTGTTTCTCCTTCCTCTCCCAGGTATGTGTTCCCAGAGCACCATATACAGGTTGAGTATCTCTTATCCAAAATGCTTGGGACTAGGAGTGCTTCGGATTTGGGGCTTTTATTTTTTATTTTTAGATTTTGAAATATTTGCATAATACTCACATGTTGAGCATCCCTAATCCAAAAATCCAAAATCTGAAATGCTCCAATGAGCATTTCCTTTGAGCGTCATATCGGCACTCAGAAAGTTTCGGATTTGGGGGCATTTTGGATTTTTGGATTAGGGATACTCAACCTGTACAGGTAAGGGAAAGAAAAGAGCTGGTGGTGTCATTTTTATTTCTACAGAACCTGCTGTGCTGCTTAAGATAATTCATGTTTACAGAGTTTGCCTCTCCACTGTGCTTCAATAACTACGAGCAGATGCTGACAACTCTCCAAGCCATGGGAAATCGGGGAAGGGCCCTCTTTCCTTTAGCTATGTCAGGTTCATTTAGCCCTGCTGACAGCAGGGTGGGTCTAGGGTCTGCATGCGCCAGCTGCCTTAACGGAGGTTCAGAAGGAAGCTGGTGAATGGGCACGAGGTCAGAGAGCCAGCCACTTCTCACTGTTAATTCAAATACTGTGCACACAGCTCCATTGCTGAATCCCAGTCACACATCAGCTTCATTGCTAAATCCCCATCACATGAGCTGGCTCTGTCCTACACCACAGCCAAGGGTAGAATCAGGACATAGTGCTACTGCCATAGGTTTCAGACTAAGTCCAACAAAAGAAAATGTGGACTAATTTAATATATTGGATTAAGCCCATAAAAAATAAAATCCTTGAATAATTTATTCTAGAAAGAGAACAACATGCCTAATAATTAGGGAGATTTCTACTTATACTCCCATATATCAACATTATCTTCTAAATTGTCTATTTTCTTACTTGTAAAATTGTCTGGTTTCTGGAGTAAGAAAGCATGGACCAAGTGTCAAAGAGGGTATACTCAATGAATATGGTAATTTACAAAGCACTGGAAGTTTTTTGAAAACACATTTTTAAATTCAAGTTTTTGCCAAGTAAATGACCAACAATTTAGAGCTGCAAATAAATTAGAGTGATTATGTAACTCTCAAGTTGCAGAAATCAGTGTTAAAAAAGGTACAGAATTAAATACAGAGTAGCAAGTACAAATGACAAAATAAATGTGAATATATGTATGTATTTGGTATATTCTTCTGGAGCAATAGCTTTGACCAGTAAGCACATGAGTTGACCTATGTTTTTATCAGCAGTTATACCTTGGACCATTTTTCAGTGAAGACAGCCTTTACCATCCATGATTGAGAGCTAACCAAGGAAACACAGCTGCATCTTTCTGGAATTCAGAGATTCTGCAGATCTGTTTCATCAGTGACGTAGATGGACTAGCTGGGGAATACCGTAATCTCTCCAGAAGTGTGTACGCGTTCACACAGTGTCCTTTCTAAAAGCTCTAGGCTCAGAGCTCTAAATATAAAATTAACAGAAAACTCGAACCACTGAGGTGAGTGGATTCCTTGTAAATCTCTCACAGCCCACATTATCATGATGCCTTTCTCCATTTCCCAATTTCTGATCCCTCCCAAATCCCTCAATCTGTTTGCTCAAACCCTACCCTGCACTATCTCTCTTTCACTTGAAGCCAAATCTGGCATCCATGTTTTGTCTGCTCAGCAGGAGAGCAAGTTCAACAATCTCCTGCTTTTTATAAAATCAGTTTATTCCTCCCAATATAATAATTAGTTTCAGATGAACCTGGTTGCTGGGCCTCGGCTTGGTTCCATTGTGGTACTAGCAAGGAGAGCAGACACTTCCTGTTGCACTATTTTTTAGAGCAACGAATCTGGGTTCTATCTTAGACCCAGAACAGAACTTTTGTGATTTATTTCTTCAAAATATAGCTGGGTTTCAATAACATAGATTCCCAAAGAGATGAACTGAAATGATAATTAAGAAGAATCTTCTCAGTTTACATTTAAAACAGTTCAGATAAATTATCCGTCAATTTACCAAACTATAATAGGTCACCAAGAACACAAATCTTATCAAAATAACCAGTGCTGTGTCTCTGCAAACATACAAGAGTTGCAAACAGGAAGCCAACAGTTTTATCTTAAAGTCTTACAACTTAACTAGCTCTTAGGGGATAATAAATACTGATAGGTAAATATACTGGCTTAGAAACAAGGATATTAAGGGAATAATTCTAGAAAATCTCCTATTCACAATGATATAGAGAAATCAAGCAAAACATTATTTCTTAGAAACAGGATGATCAAGATGATCTCCACAAAACACAATCAAAACAGGCAGAGTCTTGGTTTACAGCACGGAAGTTGCCACAGTTTTCCTTCAGGTTTAAAGATGTCACTCCCTGCACATTTTGACTCGTTAATTCAGTACCAGCAGTGGAAGCATCTATGAGAATTTTCACCATCATAACCTTAGGTTATCCTATTTGTACATCCCAGCAACCCGAGCTATGCGTTCAGGGATGGGTCACCTTGAAGCATACAAGCTCTGAAGCCTTGAATTATGAGTACCTCTTGGTATCTTAAAAGTCTTTGCCTATTTGAATAGAGAGCAATCTCCTCTCTGCTTTATCACACGATAACCACATGATTCCTTACGGTTTATCTTACCTTCACACGTACGGCCATCTGCAGAGATTGAGAAACCCTGTTCGCAGACACAGTGAAAAGAACCGTCTGTGTTTAGACACTCGCCATGAGGACCACAGAGCCCTGGCTGTTCACATTCGTTAATATCTGGAATTTAAAAGAGAGTTTCAAATACTGGGAAAAAAATCTGTTCTGTTTTCATATGCTATCAGACATACAGTAAAGAAAATCTATTATGAAATGGCTGGATATTTATGTTGTGGCAATACTGTACCGTTTGTCCATATAACAGACATACGCCAAGCTGAACTGTCATGAGAGGAAAACTATTTAGGTTGACTCATGAAATAGCCAATGTTCAAGCATTTCTTTTTTCTTTTTCTTTTTCTTTTTTTTATTATTATTATTATGATTTTTTATTTCAGCATATTATGTGTGTACAAATGTTAAGGTTACGTACATTGCCCTTGCCCCCCTCCCCGCTCCAGTCAGAGCCTCAAGCCTGACCAAAGCATTTCTGACCTATAGAAACAGAAATTTCATAGCGGCAACTCCAAGCTCCTGTTATTTTAGACATATTGGAGGGTTGAAGAACACTCTAGTTGAATGGACGACACTGAGAAATATTCTTCATTGGTGAGAAAGCTGCGTCTTCCCTTGTCCTCTCCCATCACCATGCACACGACCCTGTTTCAGCCGGCAGTACCTTGCCACATCCCCGCCTGTCCATCCCTAGGATGTGGGCTGCTTAAGGGCGAAGCTGGACGTGTCTTATTTATTTATATTTGGCTCAGAAATGGCACTTCACAAATGTCTGAATATATAAACGAAACACACTCCAGTTTATATCTCACTGAAAATAAGTAGGAGAAATAAAAGTAAAAGAAAGTCTTTCAGACCAAGGAAGTTCATATCTGCATGGCTTTGTGATGATGAAATTAGTGAAGGAGGATAAAGGAGGATAAACTAAGGCTCAAAAAATGGTAGCTACTATGATGAAGACTCACGAACAGATCATGTGGTAGTAAACTTGTCTTGACCATCTTATGCTCAGCTTGTCCTAGATGTGGGTAATTATGCTCCCCGTGGCCAGGGTCATGAGGCACTCCTAAACACTGACGACATACAGAGTATTTAGTGTAAGTGAAAACGTCGTTCACACCAGTTCTAATTATGTTGGCTGACAGTGCCCAAGACCACAACATAAGAAACCTGGAGAACAGTTCACCTATTCATAATGGTACTGATACACCCAGTTGCCTAATTGTTGGTTCACTCATCTGTCCCTCATTATACTGATTGCTCCTTGAGAAGAACTACATATTTTACCTCTGAGTTCCTAACTCCTAGTTGACAGTGTCTTAGGAATATTGGTCCATCACAAAACTTCTCAGTTATGTTCATTCTCTACTAACTTACCAGGGGTTGGTTAAGGTTCTCTTGGTTAATTAGGGTCATAAAAATGATCACGTCTTTAGCACCATGCAGGCAGTAGCCCCACCAAGGCCATTTTCCTATCTTTCCGAAGTCTCCGAGGCCCTCCTTCAGCTCTTACTGAAGAGTTCCTCAGTACAGGAACCCACACAAACACTGCAAAGCTTAACAGGGACAGGGGACAGGTACAGATTATAAGCTTTTCCTCGTGACCTCTAGAACATGCTGAGCCACCAACCGCGCGGTCCTCAATAAAGTCACCACTTTCCCTGCAACCACGATCTCTTGGGGGCTCTTCTTTGTGACTTGATTTCATTATGCAATGGAAATTTTGGCAGTTATTGATTTATCCCTCTCTCTTCAGTAATCCTGAACTCTTTACCCTTCCATCTGCCACATAATTCAGACTATTTGGCCTATTCATTGCTGAACCAAAATAAGAAACCAAGCAGGAATTACTCATATTTTCTTAATAATCCTCCCATTCTTGTTATTGTCACTAATTTTCAGCCATTTCAAGAAAGATCAATGAATCATTTTCTACTCGTTTATTTCTCAATATGATTTCACTCTGTGAAATTCTTTACTTCTTTTGTAAAATTACTGATATCCGGGCAAGAAGTTGACAGAAAGTTCCACTGGCCTGGGGCTCAAGCCCAAAATCCACATCCATTTTGTGAAGCCCCAGCGGCTATCCAAGACCACCTTCTTATTTTATCTTAAGCCTCAATGTGGTCCCTTAAAAGCTACCTGCTTTGCAACTTTGCATGGGGAATAATATGCATAAACTTCTTGTGTCAAAGCAAGTCACTGATTAACAAATAATTGTCTAAAAAGTTTGATGACAGGAACTGAAGATGAAGTCTCAGACTTTTTTCCAGGAAACTGCTAAGAAAGAACAACATGAATATCTGGAACTAGAGAAACATATGCATTCAATTTGGACCGTACTTATTGAGGCATTTCTAAACTATGCTGCTAGTAACTCAGAGCTGAAAGCCAGACTATATTTAAATTGGGTTTCTTTCATGGGTCCGAGATTCCACAGAAATTCACAGTTTGGCATGTGGAAGTCAAAATGTGAAACTGAACTGTGTTTTGAATCTCAAATGTATCCTGCCACATTCCTAAAGAGACTATTAACGTGGAAATTCCATACTGTCTGTACATCATCATTAGTTTTGCGGGAAGAGAATCTTACACACATTTCCAATTAAAAATGGCTTACTGTATATGAAAGTATCTTCAGAATATTAGGTAAGGTTTAAAGGCTATGCCTATCACACATTGTTATTCAAATATGTCCATGGTTATTGGCATTGCCATCAATTACACTTTCAGAATTGAACTGTGGAATCTACACCTATCTACAGAATGCTGGCATGATCGTGGGATTAGAGTAAAGTAGGCTAGTAACTGCTGGCAGGGTGAAAGATCACAAAGCTGCCTTCAGCGATAGAGTGAAAAGAGAGAATTCAAAGCAAGGTGACTATATACGTGATCATAAACAGCCTCTAACAGGAGAAGGAAAGTGATGAAATGAATTCATAGACACTATTCCTTCAACAGTTCTAAGACTTGCTTCACAAATGCTTTTCATTTATTTGGATTTACATTTTTCAAATAGATATATTATTCTGGAAAACAGGAATAAGTGTGACAGAGAATGAAGTCAATTTCATAGTGATTGATAGTCAATAAATCCCCATATGCTTAGAGCAGTCACATACTTGAGAGCTGATATCAAACCACAGACACAAATTTTATGTATTGAGAGAATATAGTAGTGCGATTAATGAATCAGATGACTAAATTAGTTCCATGTGATTTAATTCTAGAAGTTATAAAACTTGCAATATGAAACGTTGGTCCATTCATACTAAAATTTGGGTTTTGCCTCTATTTGGCCAAAAGAAATCATGACAAAAGAGGAATTAGAAAAGAAAATATTGCTTTTAAGCCAGAAGCCTGTAATAAAAACAGGATTCACGTTTAGTATTTTTTTTTCTTCTTTTTTCATCTCTTGGTATTTTTATATGAATCGAGATTCATTTTGTTAAAATGTAAAAGTCCCAAGTGGAAATGTTCTCACATAAATTTATAATTCAAATGTTCCTTCTCTACTGCATTGAATCCAAGCACGTTTATTTATAATTCAAATGTCCTTCTCTACTACATTAAATGTAAGCACATTTAATTACTGCATTAGAAAAATTGAAAAATCTAAATTCATCTCATTGCTTTATGATGGCAAATAAATACATGATACCAAATGAGGTACATAGCAGTATATTTAAATCTTGGGATGAGTAATGGAATTAATTTTTAAAAACCTTGAGCACAAAGGTCCCTGGTCTTTTATATCCCTATGACACACAGTGGGGTGTGGATACTGATACAGATATATGGTATAATACTAGGCCAGTGCCATATCTTAGAGAGTTGACACTGTCTTCTCATGCAAGAATATTATTTGGAACATGTAAGAGGAGATATAATTTATGACAACCCTAAATAAAAAGTCATATATGTTCAGTAACAGTGGGTAAAGAATAACTCCAACAATCTTTTATTTATTTGTACCTTGGGATATACCACACGGCTCCCTAATGACAGAGGAACAATAAGAAAAAAATAACATTTATCCAAGTGTTAGAATAAATAGATGTGAAGGTAAATATAAGTGTGAATTTTCAATGGAAAATATGGGCAGAGATTTATTAAGACTAATACATCCAGGAAAACTTGCGGGGCAGGCAGGTATAGCTAAAAATGTTGGGACACAAAATATAGACAATCTAATTTTTTAGCCACGGTGTCAAAATGACTCAATGCATTATCCTGTGAAAACTTAATTTTACTGTCATATTTCTTTTGACTATAAATGTAACAATAATTGGTGTGGCTATGTAGGGAAGAATAGTTGGAAAAGATCCTGGGTTCAAATCTCAACTCTACCACACGTGAGAGAGGAGCATGTTAACTATTTGTTGCCTCAGTTACTCATGCACAAAGTGAATGTAAGAAAAATTAGCTCTTAAGTCACTGAAAGAATTGAAGATACCTACAGTACTCAGCACATTAAAGAAGCTCAATTAAAGCTGTCGTTGAGATTGTTCTTACCAGTACCTGTGTTGTGTGACTGTGTTCTTATTAGTATCTGTGTCCCCTGTACTATTTGGGAGACTAAATGTGAGAGCTCTTTGAAAAAATATAAAACCTCACCCTTCATAATTTTGACCAAATTATTAATGAGGCTTTTTAGGAAGGAAAAAAAGCAATGGTGGGTACTGGATAAAAACAGGGATCAGGATAAGGACAGATAAATATCAACTATAGGACAAAATAAAATATGCCCGTGAAGGACATAAAAAGGCTGGAAAGATAATTTAGAATCCAGTACCAAGGTCGGTGTATGGAAGGAAGAGCAAAGTACAGGTGATCTCAGCACAGAACCCTGCACAGCAAGGACACAGTTCTGACATGTATGAGTTTCCGTTGACACGGTGCTGGACAAAGCGCTGCATTTGATGCAGACCCAAGGAAGATATTTTAATAACGCAAATTGGCATAGATTATTTATATAATCTATATAAATTGCAAGTGGCAAAGCAAGTGGCAAAATCACATACTATCATTGGTAAGCATTGCAGAATTGAAGAATTATGTAAATAATGACTAAAAAAAAAAGAGAAGTACCTTGACATCCTTTATTGTCATTTAGCTGGAATCCATCTGGACAGGTACAATCATACGAGCCTTCAGTATTAATGCAGTCTCCTCTTTGGCAAACACTATTGTCCTCCAAGCACTCATTGATATCTACAAACCAATTTAAAAATTTAAAAGGCTAAATAAACTATATATTAGAAAATTAGACACTTTTTCTTATCACATAAAGGTACATTATTTTTATGACATTTATAATACATAATTTTAAATGCATGGCAGATCTTTTAACGTCGAGAGTTTTTTAAAAATGAAACATTTTGAAAGGATTTCAGCTTTAAACAGTAAAGGGAAGTTTTAAATATCAAATGAAATTAAATGGAAGAGGAGAAGTCAAAATTCTGTAAGAAACAATTTACTTCGTTATCTTCTTGGTGATGATAGATAATAAAAATATTTCAAAAATACATATTGTTCAGTATATCTCGAACATACCTAACATGCTTGATCTGTTTATACATGCATTATATCATATATAATTTACATTATATATTACATTATATATATTTTATATATAAATATTTCCTATTACGCATTACAAGAAAGATTTAAAAGTTTTTGGCATGGCCTTTGCCCCCAAAGAAAAATGTTTATTCAAAAAAACAAACTATACTATATTAATAAAAATAAACATGTAAGATATTAAATTGTTTTATAAATCCAAAACAATTTAACTTAACCTGTCACAAAATATAATTACTTGATATAAGAATAGTAACAACTTTAGGGGTCATATGAATTTAGAGAAAAGATATCATAAAAATCAAGAGAGGCTTCATGTAACAGAGGAAATGTGTTCTACTCGGAGTCTTGACAGCAGGGTAGAGAACAGAGGAGGGGGAGGAAGAGGACCTTCTGGACGAAGGCAAATCAGCAAAATCAAACGCCTAGTTGACGTCACTTACTCTGCAGCTGTCACAAACAGGTTTTGCCTGGATTTTTGAAAATGCATGTCTTTACAGCATACGTGCAACTAAAAGCGGTGTCCGTAACCAGTAATGAGTTTTGACTGTGAGAATGCGAGACAATCAATGACGCCCCAATGCGGTGACAATCAATGACACCGCGCGGATGCTGGGCAGACCTTTCTCGAGGGCTGTTTATTACCACATTTACTCCTCGTCAGGGCTCATTATTCCTAACACACTCCGCGAGTGCCTCATCTGCTGTGTCTGTGCAGGATTTAAACTATTAACGTTGAAGAAAGCTAAGGAACAAACCCTTGTTAGCGCAGCATTTGGCATTTAATGGCATTTCTTACAAACAATTACGACTGCTGAGAAAATACGTGTGAGATGCCAGGAAGAAGTGAACAGGGAGCCTGCTGTGGTCTCTCTTACGCCCCCCGCCGTCTGGTGCCAATATGGTGACACCAAATTAAATGTTCCTCATAGAACCCCATCAGCCAGTTAACTGGCTTCTGTACCATTCACACGGCAAACAACAGAAACAAGAGAAGTGATAAGATCACTTCACTCTATCAAAGCAAGTGATGATGATGAGTGTTCACCCAGAATTAAAATGTTCTCCGAATACTGACCCTAAAACGTAAAACATAGCTGACGTGACCTTGTCTCCACTAAAGCAGATTATCGCTTTTTCTTTAATGTGTTTTTCCAACTTCACTAAGTATGATTTATGTGCAGTAAATGCACCTATTTTAAGAGTCCAGCTCAGTGAACTTTGACAAATGTGCACACATCCTAGTAACCACCACCACAGTCATGGCATAGGCATTTCCATCACCCCAAGAGCTTCCCTTTTGTTCCTATTATATTTGGCTTCTGCTCAACATAACATTTTGGAGATTCACCCAGGTTGTCGTGGGTGTCTCCTTATTGCTGAGTAGTGTTCCACTGTACGAATGTACAATTTGCTCACCCATTCACCTTTCAATAAGCTTTTGGGGTTATCTCCATTTTGGCCATTATGAATGAAGTTTCTATAAACATTCATGTGTGAGGCTTTGTGTGAACTATATGCTTTCATTTCCCTTGAGTAAACACCTAAGGCATAGAATGCCTGGGCCGTACAGTAAGTCTATGTTTAAGTTTTAAAAAAACTATTTTCTAAAGAGGCTGGACCATTTACGCCCCCAATGGCAGTGTGAGAGCTCCAAATATTCCGTATTTATTCTAATAGCTCCACAACCATTCTGATGGGTGTACAGTAGATGATCAGTTTTCAGATTAACCTTTCTTTCTTTGCTCCATAGGAAATGGAGATAAAGTAAGAAGAAGCATATTCCATCATTGGTTTTTTGTAAAAAAATCTCATTCGAAAAAGATCCAGGACAATCCTGAGAGTAAGAGTTTTAGCAACAAGAAAAATGTTCCATAACCTAGATGTTTGTCTCAGCATAATGGAAGCACGTCAGCTCTATTCACACTACTTTAAAGTAATGTGAGGCCAGGAGCAGTGGCTCATGCCTGCAACCCCAGCACTCTGGGAGGCTGAAGCAGGAGGATCGCTTGAGGTCAGGAGTTCGAGACCAGCCTGAGCAAGAGCAAGACCCCATCTTGACTAAAAATAGAAAAATTAGCCAGACATAGTGGCGCATGCCTACAGCTACTCGGAAGGCTGAGGCACGAGGATAGCTTAAGCCCCGGAGTTTGAGGTTGCAGTGAGCTACGATGATGCCACTGCACTTTATCTGGGATGACCAAGCAAGACTATGCCACTAAAAAAAAAAAAAAAAGTAATGTGTTTTTCATTCATTTTCCAAAATCAAAGAGAAATGATGAATGTGAGGGAAAAATATATTAAGTGTTTATAAATAATTATATACACTTTAAAACTCTGTTCTTGGCCGGGCGTGGTGGCTCACGCCTGTAATCCTAGCACTCTGGGAGGCTGAGGTGGGCGGATTGCTCAAGGTCAGGAGTTCAAAACCAGCCTGAGCAAGAGCGAGACCCTGTCTCTACTTAAAATAGAAAGAAATTAATTGGCCAACTAAAAATATACAGAAAAAATTAGCCGGGCATGGTGGCACATGCCTGTAGTCCCAGCTGCTTGGGAGGCTGAGGCAGAAGGATTGCTTGAGCCCAGGAGTTTGAGGTTGCTGTGAGCTAGGCTGATGCCACGGCGCTCACTCTAGCCTGGGCAGCAGAGTGAGACTCTGTCTCAAAAAAAAAAAAAAATAACATCCCCAGAGTTTGGTCATTTCACTCAGGGCTTCTCAAACATTAATATGCATGTGAATTACTTGAGAATCTTGTTATGATACATATTCTAAATCAGTAGTTCTGAGATTCTGCATTTCTAACAAGCTCCCAAGTGATGGAGATGCTGCTTGTCTGAAGACCCTACTTTGGATGGTAGGGTTATAACCACCATTGCTTCATATCCCTCAGTAGGAAACTCATTCCTTCTGGGAAATGTCATGCCTTCTTTAGGTAGCTGTGAAATACTTGAGACTTAAGTTTCTGTGCTCTGAAGTCTGGCTCTGGTAACTTCCTGCTCTATTATTCCTAGTTCCATCCCTGGTAAACACACAGAGCAATTCTAATCTTTCTTAAACGTGACAGCCTTAAGTACTTAACAGCAAGTCCTCTCTCTCTGGGCTAAATGTCCTTAGCTCCTGCTGCTGCTCATCTAACTAAGCAGCTTTGAGTCTTCTGAATGTGCCAGTCATTGTCTACTCACCCACTAGCTGTCCAGACTTCAACCAGTGTCCCACTGTCCTGTTAGATCCAACAACAATCACCTCTAAGTTCATGGAACCTCGACTACCTTCAGCATGCTGCAGCTCTGGGATGCTTTCTAATACCACTATCCCGTCTCGTTCTGATTCCTGCTTTTACTTAGTCTTTAATTTGGCTGTTCATTTTGCGATTGTTTCCTGGTTTTCAGCCTAACAAAAGCCTAAGCATGGTATACATCATGCTTCCCTGATTTACACAGAGAGAGACTCACACAGTTCACTGTGCTCTTTACTTCATCGCCAACCATCTTCTTTCTCTTCTCACCTCCTGTTTCAAGAGGAGAAAAAAAACTTTCCCATGTTTTTTTCATTATTTTTTAAAAAATAAATAGTGAGAACTTAACTATGCATTAAACACCACTCTAGGGGGAAATACAGCAATGAAGGCAGCAGGCAAGTCCCTGCCCAGTGAGGTGACAAACAGGAGCCAGATATACAACATGTTAGGTACCACGGAGTGTTAGGAAGAAATATAAATCCTAGTAAATGGGTGGTATGAAGGGGGCGGAGGCTGCTCCCTAAAGTCAGAAGATCAGGGAAGCCCTCCTGGGGAGGATGCTTGGGTAAAGACTTGAGCAAAAAATATCTCAATTCCTCTTAGACTCGGTTTTAGAGGAGGGACATAGGCAAAATTTTACCTCTGCCCTCTTAGGGTTTTTTGGCTGGGCCTGAGAATCAAACTTTCATAAGACAGATTAATAAAAGAAAAGCATACATATCTATACATATCTATTTTTTATGTGACATAGAAGCCATCGTAAGAAAGAGAAGACCCAAAGAAGTGGCAGAACCTAACTGCTTTTATGTTAAGGTCAAACATAGAGAAGCAATTGTGGAAAAGTAGCTAAACTACATGGGAAGGCTAAGGGAAGATAAGAATTATTTTAACAAGGTCTGTACAGGATTCTCTCAGTCTCAACTTCCTGTCCTTGATGATAACAATGTTGCTTTCCTTCTGGCACAGGGAGGACATCTTCCACATGAGGGTGTTATCTCCTGCTTTTGGGAAGAAGAAGGGGAGGGTCAGAGTGCTCTTCTTGCACTTGCTGTTTTTATTTTTTAAGTGTCTTTAGCTCAAAATAATCCTTATGCCCCCCTTCAGGGGCCTCTATTTGCATATTTAAAGACTCTCACAGGTGATGAGTTCTCTCTCCTTTCCTCTCCCCCCAACACAACTTTCCAAGAGGGAAAGAATGTTGTACAGATTTTATCCCCAGTCCGTAGTGATGTTTCTATCTTTCCCTCACACATAGTAGGCAGAGCAGATACAGCCTGATTCGGGTTGAAAATGTGGGGTTTATTTGTTAAATTCCTTTAAAGAACAGGGCTCAAAACAGAAGGCAATACTCCAGGTGTGCTCTGACCTCTACTGAGCAGAGCGCCTGTCCTCATTTTAAATACCAGTCACTTATGAATGCAGCACAAGATCAAATTAACTTTCTTGGCAGTCTTGTGGTTCTGTTGACTCACCCTGAGTTTACAGTAAACTTCCGCCTCTGAGGCTTTTTCATGTAGCTGCTGCTTTCACAGTATCTTACAAATGGGCTTGTTCTCCTAATAAGAACCACTTCTCTGGCCTCTGTCGCCTGCTGAATATCATGCTTTAAAAATAATATAATGACAATAAAAATCCCACAGAAATGTAAATTGGCTTTCTGATTAGATTACCAAGGGGGGAAAAAATAAAACTACCTTGGCAGAAAAGGCTGCAATAAATCAGCAAGGATTTCTACATCCTGTTGTAAATTGTACTGATATCTTGCAGCATCTGAAATTAACTCTTTGCTCCCTATGTTGGTGAATGTTCTTCTTTCTATGTCTCTCTTTTGATTTGGGGTTAGGTTCAAATTCTAGGTCCCTCCCAAAATTAAATGGCTTCCCAATGGATAAAAATATTAAAGGTATGTTTCATATCCTCTAGATTGAAAAATCTTCAGAAGAGAGTTAGATTTCCTCCTGGTTTGGATAACCGATGGCTGGGGTTATCCAGGGGTGTCTGCTAATTTAGCATGGGCCACATATTGCAAATACGCAAATATATGGATGACAATCTTTAGATATAAAAAGTCAGTGAATTGAAAGTGAAATCCCTCTGAAACACTGATTTTGATTTTATTGTCTCCCTTCTTTGTTCTCCCACACAACCTATGCATGTCTATAGTCTATATCATATAATGTATCATAAACCAATAATTTAATGCAGTTTCCATTACCAAATTGTAAGCCACCAAGAGCAGATACCAGTCCCATTCAACTTTATAGTATAGACAGCAGCAATTCTCAAACTTGACCGTGTATCAGGATAACCTGGAGGGCTTGTTACAACACAGATTCATGGAGCCCATCCCTGAGTTTCTGATTCATTAAGTCTGGAGTGGACCTGAGATTCTGCATTTCCAATACCTTCCCAGGTGACAATGTGCTGCTGGTCCGGGGAACATACTTTGAAAACCACTGAGCTAGAGTGTAGGATGGTATATTTTACATCATGACCTCTGCAAATATTTGATAAAAGGTAAAAAGCAAGACAATGGAGGGAAGGAAGGAAGAAAAACAATGTGATTAGAGAAGTAGAGTAAGAGATGTAAGAGCTGATTTTGGACTTTTGCCTACCTTGGAATGTCTCAAAAGAGTGTGAAATGAGGCTTTTACATTCAAAGTCTATATCAGAGATATTCCTGCTTTTTTCCCCTTACAGATTTGTTGGAAGTGGTTTGGATTCTGGTGTTTCCCATTTTAAACACTGACCAATAGGAGGGGGGAAGGTCTAAGATTCTTTTCTGAGGGACAGAAGTTTAAATGAAACTGCATTATCTAGTTAGTCTAGGAAATTTTAATAGTTCATCTATTTCTCCTTGGGGCAGAACAGTGATCAGCCATAGGCTAACTTTCTCAGCTAGCACCATGGTACTGCACATTCACATCCAAGAAAATGTGTATGAAAGAAAAAAAAGAAAAGAAAAGAAAAAAAGAGAAAAGAAAAGAAAGAAAATCAGCACTTTCTATCTTTCTTTCTTCACAACTAAGGGCCATAGCTAAACATTTCAAACCCATCATTACATGTTAAACATGTTAATTTTTCTTAAAGCATTCAGTGTTGCTTGATACTAAACTTTTGTTTGGTATCATGTGGACCAAAGAACCAGTAGGTTAACTAATTTTTCCTCCTTCCCAGCTGTTGTGTTGGAATGGTTTAGCATTAACCCAACATGATGGCACTGGTGAAACTCAGTTACCCACATGTATCACAACCACAGTTCTATTGTGGCAAAAGAGAGGCAATAACTGTCTTCAGTTGAATTGACTATGCTATAGAAAGAAGAGCCCTCCTAGTTATTAAACCAGTATTCTAATTAAACTCCTAATAGAAAAAAATTGTGCCTCTAAGGGACATTAAAAGGTTAATGTGCCATTGGCCGGGGCAGGGGGCAATGTGGCCTTTCGAGATTTATGGCTTGGCCACTTATTTGCTTAGTGAACTTGTACAAGTGACATGCTCCTTGAAGCTTGGCCTCATCGATAAAATGGGAATAATCAAAGTTAAAATAAAAATTTGAGACAGTGTTTGTTAAACAGAACACAAAACATCAGCATATGGTTGGCATTTAATAAGCAGTTGGGGGAAATCAGGATGAGGTATTATGAGCTCCTGGGTTTTTGTTTTGTTCTGTTTTGCTTTGTTTTTTTCTAAAGAGTATGTCATTTACAAAGCCTTCTCCCCTCTATCTTTTAGAGAGAGCATGAATTGTTCACTTGGCTATTGTCACAATTCTCACATGATCCCTTTTAATATGCCAAGTCAGTTATTGGGAAAAAAATGGACTTTTTTAACAAGAAGCTTTGCATGAAACTGAGGTGTTTGAGGTGACAATGCAATATGTTCCATGACTGAGTTCTGTGACCTGGGTCCACTGAAGTAGTAGTAAGCCCAGGAGTAGGTGAACACAAATCAACTCCTAGAATGCCACATGCCCTACCCCCTAGGCATCTATATCCTTACCACAGCTATTCATATGTAAAGCAGAGAGTGAAATATGCATCAGCCCAGGCACCAAACTTCTCTGCTCACAACTGTGTGTCTTAGGTGGGCACACCAGTCTTCCATGGAGCCTCAGATATCTGAAGCATCATTTGATGATTGGTGACCTTTTGGGTCTCATAATCTATCAACCTCTACTCCCTGGGATTTCTGCTCTGAGTTCCTCCTCCATTCTGATCTCTTTATATGCATTTTCTTTCCATCTCTGCGTGCTTCCTCACAGTACCTGAGATCTGCTCCACGAAAGGAAGGCTGATTGTATAAATCCTTACCCACGTACAGATAGCAACACCTTTAAGGATGTATCTCTCTGTGTGGGCATGTGGGTTGGATCAGGCAGCATGCAGAAAGGGACTATAATATAATATTATATATTCTCAGGAGCCAACCAGGATGTTTTAGCCTAAACATGTTTGGAAATTAAATGTCACGTGCTTACAAAATTACACTAAGAGTGCTTCTTGTGTCATTTTCACATAGCCACCTTATGTTTGTCAAAGTGTGATTTCTCACAAGCAAATCTCTAACAAAGTGAACCCAAACAAAGCAAAAACAGCAACTGAAGGCCCTATGGAAGGCTTCATCTCATTCACAGATATGTTTTATCAAGCTCACAGGATTTGTAAAAAGATACGAATTTATTGCCAACATTTGAAAATTAGAAGATTTTACGTTAAAGTCAGATTTCCAGGTTCCCTTGAAAAAAATCAGAAACTTTGATAGGGCCCACACTCCAGCATGCTGCAACTGACTGAACCTGAATAGCAGCTGCTCTTTTCAGTGGGCAGAGCCCTCCAGTTTGCTACTGTCATCCTGCTTGGGCACCTGCCAGGTCCCTGCTGGCGAATCCTGAAGCTCAGCATCATGTCATATATAGTGGTCTCTCAGAGAAGGGCGTTCAAGGGCCCCTTGCTCTGTCTCCACCATGTTTATGCTTCTCAGGATCCAAGTATTTTATTTCTCAATGAGAAGTTGAAACACTGTACAATTTGAGTCACACTTGTAGGTATAGATAGAGTCTTACCAAGGTGGCAGAGGGGAAAACAAGTGTGTGTTTGGGCAAACACTCTTCCTTGCTCTTGCATTCCTCTGCTTTAAAAATCTAAGATTGAGAATTGAATTAGGGAAAAGTACAAAGAGCAGTTTACCTTCTCTCCTTTGGTTCTAGCCCAAGCTTGTCTCTAGCCAAGACAAGGAAAGTCTTACCCCAATATGGTAAAGATTACTATAGTCTGTGACTGAAGATTGATAGTGACATCTCTGGTTATATAGATATGCAAGCAGGAGTATAAAATATTGGTTTTAAAAATTCTGCATTAAAAATAAATTATGTCACTCTTATGTTATTACTTGGTGTTAAATCAATTGTAAATAGTAATGCAAATGCAACTGCAGAAAATGGATGTGGAATATAAGAAGCGGAATATTTGGTTATAATGTGGTCCTCTAGCTTATCCAGTGCATGCTTCTGTTATGGTTTATAAACATAATCTCAAATAAGATAATAATTTCTAAACCTCTGACAATATATTCATATATTGCCTACTTGCTTACCCTATTTTGAGAAATATAGAATTTTCATAACAATTATTTCTCTATAGGACATTCCATTTCAGACATCAGAAATCAAAAAAGCAAAGCATATCATAAAAGCAAATAATAATATTCAGGCGCTCATGTCTATAATCCCAGCACTTTAGGAGGCTGAAGCAGAAGTATCACTTGAGCCCATGAGTTAAAGATCAGCATGGGCAACATAGCAAGATGCATCTCTAAAATAAATAAATAAATAAATTTTAAAAAAATTTTTAAATCCTCAATAATTTTAAGAAAAACACATTTTTAATAAGGCCTGAACAGACACCACACCAAAGAAAATATGCAGATGGCAAAAAAGCATATGAAAGGATGTTCAACATCATGTGGCACTAGGAAATTACAATTAAAACAACAAAGAGATACCACTACACACCCAGTAAAATGGTCAAAATATGAAACACTCACACCAAATGCTGATAAAGATATAGAGGAACAGAAACTTATTCTTTACTAGTGGCAATGCAAAATGACACAGCCACTTTGGAAGGCAGTTTACCAGTTTTTTTAAATAAAACTAAAGATACTCTTAACATACGATACAGCAATCATGATCCTTGGTATTTACCCAAATTGGTTGCAAATGTATGTCCACTATAGTACCCAAAATAGCATGGTACTGGCACAAGAACAGAGACATAGACCAATGGCACAGAACAGAGAACCCAGATATAAAATCTTCCTTATAGCCATCTGATCTTTGACAAAGCAGACAAAAACATACACTGGGGAAAAGAACCCCTATTCAATAAATGGTGCTGGGAAAATTAGATAGCCACATGTAGAACTCTGAAACAGGATCTGCACCTCTCACCACTCACAAAAATTAACACATGATGGATAACAGACTTAAACCTAAGCCATGAAACTGTAAGAATTCTAAAAGAAAATGTTGGAAAAACCCTTATAGATATTGGCCTAGGCAAAGAATTTATGAAGAAGACCCCAAAGGCAATCACAACAGTAACAAAAATTAATAAATGGGACTGTTCAAATTAAAAATTTCTGCACAACCAAGGAAACAATCAATAAAATGAATAGACAGCCTACAGAACAGGAGAAAATATTTGCATGCTATATGTCTGATAATGGGCTAATAACCAAAATCTACAAAGAAATCAATCAAGTCAGCAAGAAAAAAATCAAACAACCCCATTAAAAAATGGCCAAAAGACATGAAAAGAAGCTTTTCAAAAGAAGATAGACTAATGGCTAATAAATATATGAAAGAATGCTCAATATCTCTAATCATCAGGGAAATGCAAATAAAACCACAATGAACTATCACCTAACTCCAGTGAGAATGGCTTTTATCAAAAAGTCACAGAACATATCTTGGCGTGAATGCAGCGATAAAGGAACACTCATACACTGCTGGTGGGACCACAAACTAGTACAACCTCTACAGAAAGTAGGTATGGAAATATCTCAAAGAACTAAAAGTAGACCTACCATTCAATCCAACAATCCCATTACTGGGTATTTACCCAAAGGATAAAAAGTACTTTTATCAAAAAGACACTTGCACTCAAATGTTTATTGAAGAACTATTCAGAATCACAAAGATGTGGAATAAATTCAAGTGCCCATCAATATGTGAGTGGATCAATTAAATGTGGTATATGTATACCAAGGAGTACCACTCACCCACACAAAAAAATGGAGAACTAGTAACTTTTGTAACAACCTGGATGCAATTGGAGACCATTCTTCTAAGTGAAGTATCACAAGAATGAAAAAACAAACACCACATGTATTCATCATTAAATTGGAACTAATTGATCAACACCCATGTGCACATATGGTAGTAGAAATCAAGCAGGTGGGAGTGGGAAGTTGGAGAGGGGTAAATTCACACCTAACAGGCACAATGCACACTATCTGGGTAATGGACACACTTATAACTTTGACTCAAACTGTACAAAAGCAATTCATGTGATCAGAATGTTTGTACCCCTGTAATATTCTGAAATTTAAAAAAAGAAAGAAAATGTATGTCCACTCAAAAATTTGGACCTAAATGTTGTCTTAGTCCATCTGTGTTGCTATAAAGGAATACCAGAGCCTGGGTAATTTATAAAGGAAAGAGGTTCACAGTTCTGCAGACTGTACAAGAAGCATGACACCAGCATCTGTTTCTGATGAGGGCCTCAGGAAGCTGAGGCCCATTCATGATTGAAGGGGAAGGGGAGCCAGCATACACAGAGATAACATGAAAAGAGAGCAGAAGCAAAGAGAGGTGAGGGAGGTGCCAGGCTCTTTTTAACAACCAGATCTCAAGGTAATTAAGAAGGAGAATTAACAACCCCATCAATAAATGGGCAATGGAAATGAACAGAAACTTTTCAAAAGAAGACAGAATACTGGCCAGCAAACACATAAAAAAATTCTCAACATCTCTAATCATTAGAGAAATGCAAATCAAAACCACAATGAGATATCACCTAACCCCAGTGAGATTGGCCTATATCAAAAAATCCCAAAACAACAAATGCTGGCGAGGATGTGGAGAGGCAGGAACACTCTTACACTGCTGGTGGGACTGCAAATTAGTGAGACCTCTGTGGAAAAGAATTTGGAAATACCTCAAAGAGCTAAAAATAGAAATACCATTCAATCCAGCAATAGCATTATTAGGCATCTACCCAAAAAAGCAAAAGACATTCTATGATAAAGACATCTGCACCCAAATGTTTATGGCAGCACAAATCACTATTGCAAGGACGTGGAAACAACCCAAGTTGCCCATCAATTCATGAGTGGATAATTAAAATTTGGTATATGTATACAATTGAATATTACTCAATTATAAGAAATGACAGTGATCTAGCACCACTTATATTTTCCTGGATTGAGCTTGAACCCATTATCCAAAGTGAGGTGACACAATATCGGAAGAATGGGCTCCACATGTACTCGCCATCAAATTGGTACTGACTGATTAACACTATGGTGCTCATATGGTGGTGGTGTTCTCCAAGGATTAGGGGGTTGAGGAGGTAGACTCACAACTGAGGGATGCAGTGAGCATGGTAGGAGCATTTGCCTCTCCTAGCAAGGGAGAGGCAAAGATATAAAAGGTAACCATAATGTTTGTACTCTCATAATTTCCTGAAATAAAAAAAAAAAAAGAATGAGAATTCACTCACAGAAAAATGGTACCAAGCCATTTATGAGGAATGCACCCTCATGACCCAAACACCTCCCATCAGGCCCATCTCCAGCATTGGGGGTCAAATTTCAACATAAGATTTGGTGGAGCCGACCAAACCATATCCTAACCATACCAAATGTTTCAAACAGCTTTATTCATAATTGTTAAACTTTAGAAGCAATCGAGATGTCCTTCAGTAAGTGAATGGAATAACAAACTGTGGTATATCCAGACAGTGGAATATTTAGTGCTAAAAATAAGTGAGTTATAAAGTTATGAAAAGAAATGAAGGAACCTGAAATATATCTTCCTAAGAATCCAATCTTAAAAGACTATATACTGTATGGTTCCAACTATATGACATTCTGGAAATGGCAAATCTATAGAGACAGTAGAAAGGATCAGTGGTTTCCAGGGGTTCCAAGGGAAGGACGGACAGAGGGATGAGTAGGTGGAACACAGAAGGTCATTAAGGCAGTAAAACTACTCTGTATGATACTATAACATTAGGATACATGTAATTATATGTTTGTCAAAACCCAAAAAATGTCCTATACAAAGAATGTCCCTAATGTAAACTATGAATGCTAGTTAATAATAATGTACATTATTGGCTTATCAGTTGTTACAAATGTACAACTTATGCAAAATGTTAATAATAGAGGAAACTGGGGGGAGTAGAAATGGATATGTGGAAACCGTCTGCTTTCTGTTCATTTTTTTCTGCAAACCTAAATCTGCCCCCCAAAATGCTATTTTTTAAAATAAAAGCACGATAATTTCAAGGCGATCAGGAGAAGAGGAGTGAAAGGTTGGTTCAGAGTCTTGTGTCCAATCACCATTTTACCCTCACTGTATTCTCAGCAAGATTTAAGGACAAAACCAGATTAAACTCTGTTTAATGGTGAGTCATTCAACAATTATTAGGTGTCTAATATGTGTTAGATACTAATGAATAGCCTCTTCATACTGCTTCTCTGAAATCTAATGTAGATGAAGATAATTTTGGCCATGTCTTTTGTCTTTACTGAGTATTTTACCCAAACTAATTCACACAATAAGTCCAGTATAGTAGTATTGAATGTCCTTATCAAGTGTACCTTGGAACCCTGTTTCTAAGGAGATGAGAGAAAAAAATTTTGCCACTCCCCCAGATATGACATTTTGCTTAAGCAGAACCAGAGTAGCCCCGTCTTAAACCTCAGTCTTTCGAATATACACTGATTAATTCAGTAATTAGAACATTTTGCTACTCAGATTCCTTTCTTTCCTTTTTACTGTCTCCACTCATGCTGCCTAATCCTACCCAGCATAAAATGCCCCCCCCACACACACGCATGCACACACACACACAGTCTGAGTCCAGTTCAGTAAAATATGAACTTTTTGCAATATTCTGCAAAATCAAAACCTGTCTTCAGCTGAAGACTGGACTAGCAAAATCAATGTCTTAACCTCTAAAGGCAATTTGTGTATTCCATGTGATGTTAAGAATGAACCAGGTACATCAAAGATTTGAAAAGTAAAAAGGACTTGAAATAGCCTAACTGGCTTCCAATACCCAGTTGCAACATCATCTTCCATACCAATTTCCTCCAGTGTAGAAGCTAATGCTTAGTGCCTGCGTTGTATCAAAGAATGAATTTTAGCCACTTCACAGATTTGTGCAATAAATCCACAAAGAACTAGATTGATAAGAAAGAGACATCAGAAATCAAAAAGCAAAGCATGCTGATTTCACAGGAAACTTAAAGATGCAAAGATTCTCTTTTTCTGTTTAAAAAGCCACCAACAAGACAGAAAACCTACCATGTCCCATTTGTAAGGAAAAGGATTTTCCTTTACTTTAAAGAAAAGTCTTGTTGCTAAAAGCTGAAAGAATGTTAGCTTTATTTCTTTCAAGCAATACTATTTACTATCTTCAACCTCCAACTTTATTCTTTGAAATGAAATTATTCTTCATGTGTCACTAGTTTTGATTGCTTGAGATAAAAAAGGTAGAAAATAGCAATCATTGCAATTCATAATTATTTATACATACTTTTAATTATTGTGTTCATTCATCTACCCACCCACCTACTGATAAGTAGGAAAGTGAATTTTGCTTCCTCTTCCTTCAGGTTGATAGGTGTCAATGTAAGTGTACAGATATTGTTAAAAGATAAAATATGCCACAGGCAGAGAAAAGACAGATAAATATAGTGTAGGTGATCCACAGCTAGTTCAGCCTCTGTGTGATTGAGACTAAACTGAGGAGTTGAATTTTTGTTGCTCCCTCCAAGAAAACCTCATCTATAGTAATATCTATTGGCATGGCCCCTAGCGAGTGAGACGTATCCATCACTCATCCTAATAAGTGATAGATGTAATTTTAATACAACTTGTATGGGTGGATGGTTGATATGATGAGCTAAGGGTGTAAGCAAATTCTGACCTGAAATTTTAGGTTGTGTGCATCTTAATGCAAAAGAGTTCAGTGATGGCTCAATAGTTCTGTCTCCAGTGGCAGAATATGAAGCACCCTTTTGAAGTCTCGAAGGGACAATCTGTCCTCATTTTTCTTGGAAAAGAAAAGTAGAAATTTGCTACTCAAGGGCTAAAGAAGAAAAGGGAAAAAAACAAATGGCAAACAGACTGCTGCAAATGTCCATAGGGCCCTCTGGTTCCTTTCACTAAAGGATAAGCTTTCTCATTTTTTTGGCACTTTCAGTAGAAGTAATTAAACTTTGGCAACTCCCAAATCTCTCTGTTTCTCTTCTCTTCCAGATGGAGAGGGTGGGAAGAGAGGTAAGGGGTCAGGCTCCCCTTCTGAGAGATTCGATTTAGTGCATCTCTGCGAAAACAACGGTTCCTTTGCTGGTAGATAGTGTGCCAGCTTCATCCCATTCTCAGGCAGAATGCCCACCCTGGAAGCAAAGTGGATGGGCATTAGAAAGTAGGGGGCTAAGGAAACAGGAAGCATGTATCACTGCACCAAACCTTTAGCCAAGGGCCCAGATGCTGGAGATGGGACGGGCGGAGGGGGAAACAGTGTTAAGAGAAATCTTAAATGGATTTTATATCCCTGTTCCTAAGTCAGTTTCCAACTATTTCCTAACAGCAACATAATTAGCACATGAAAGTGGGATGTTAAAACATGCCTGAGATAGTGAGTCCTTTGGAGGGGAAGGTTTGTGCTGCAACTGCAGAATCCTGTATTTGGAAGGAAATCATCAAGAATCAAGAACATTGACAAAGTAACGTGGAGAAATGATGACAGGGTGGTTGAATACTCAGGGGCAAGAGATCTTCCAGTTCGGAGAATTAATGGAAACCATCTTCTCAGGCTGAGAGATGCCAGACATTGCCACACATTCACAATGGATATGGACTTACACTGCCTTCTTCCTCTCATTGTTTTCTACTGAACTGTAATTGAACTGTTTGGCGTGGGGCTTCATCTCCCATTACGAGGCCCGTCTGCACCCAGCAACATGTCAACAACCAGGGTGAGAAGCCTGATTTAAGATGTGTCACTATTGCGAATGGGGCCTCCCCGATCCACTGCTGGAGGAGCTGAGACCCTAGCATTCCACTTAGAAGGCTTTTGATGTTGATTCCAAGAGACCAAAGCCATGGCTAAAGTCTCTCTTCCTTCAGGGCCTTACTTCTTTTTTCTACTAATGCATTTGACTTCAAAATTCTTACTTTCAAATTCTGTCGACATTTCCTGAGTCAAGGCCTGATCTTTAAATAATTTCCCACCTTGTTTATAAAATAGAGGCAACCCATTCTAGCAAATCCTGAATATGATTCCATAATCATATTTTTAACTAGATTTTCATGTATTCCCCGCTGCCTGTGCATTTTTCAACACATTACAGATCTTTTCATATGTGAGGAGGATATCAAAATTGACCGGATTTGTCAGAAATAGCATTCACCAACTGATAGGATACTTGGGGTTGATCTCAAATCAGGGCTGTATATTCTGTGACTCCATTTCCATCTCTTTGAAATGAGGATGGATTTTTTTGTCTTTTTATATATTCCAATTTCACTGTTGCTTACTGAACATAGTAACAACAGCAATAGCTACCATTTATTGAGTACTTACATCTCTCAGTGTCCTAGATGTTGTGCTAAGTACTTTATATAATGATCAACTTTAATCCTCAGAATAATTCTACAGGGGAGGAATTCTTTATACCAACTTCACTTCCACCATACTGCATGTGATGAATTAAGAATCTAAAGCTCAAAGTTACTGATAGTGAGGATTAGATTTCCTCTGACAAAGAGATTGCTAGTGTCTACTAGTATCATGGTATTACAAAGAAAGAAAAGCAGAAAGCAAAGAAGAGAAGAAAGAAAGAAAAAGAGGAAAGGAAGGAAGGAAGGAAGGCAGGGAGGGAGGAAGGAAGGAAGGAATGACCAAGATACAGTTAACTACTGGTGGCTTAAATTTAACAGATATCATTCACAAATTTTGAGATCTAGTGGAAGGAATATGTGACTTAGCGAAGAGGCCTGGGCCCTGGCCTCAATCCTTTTATTAACCAGCTATGTGACTTTAAGCACATGTTTATCCTGCCTGTCTCCATTTCTTTGTCTACTAAATGGGGTAATAATGATAATTTGCCTAAACCACATCAAAATTAAATAATATGGTGAATGTAGAAGGAATTAGGGAAATTAAAAGTGCTATTAAATGTAATATATCATTATGGATGATTCTGCCTAAAACACCAGTTAAAATGAAATGTCCCCCTTTCTTTCCTTTTGCTCCCATAGCACACCATTTTTGCCTTCTTCATGAGTCTTAATTAGCTGGGCAGAAATTTGTCTATCTCTCCAGAGACAGAGAGCACCTTACTCATCTTTTACTTTTTAAAGCATTTATTGATTCATTTATTCATTCATTGAATTATAAATAATTAACTCGTGTTCAACTGAAGCATGATTGATGCTTAACTTTATAGTCACATTTTTGTACAACGTATTACATGTTTTCAAGCCCACAATTCTAATTCAGAGTTTTCCCAAGAAATTCAAACTAACTGTATTATTAGCATAAGCAATGCATAACTGGAAATGTAAATGTACTAAAAACAGAACCAAATAATGTGTTGCCTGGTCTTTTTCACAATTCTTGGCTTAATGATTTGATAGCCCTCAGCTGAGTACTAACTGTCTATAGAGGAATCTGCTCATCCTTAATCAAATCTGTATAACCACCTTTAAAACCAAAAGACTATCAGTGAGCAGACTTCTTCCCATATATTATCCCCATCATCTCCTTTGTCAAGCTTGTTCCATGGGGGTCTGGCTGGAGGTTAATGCAAATAAGCAGATGGGATGAAATGGTTTCAGTTACCACCAATCCCAGGGTACTTTAATATCCAGGAGAGCTTCACAAAAGGAGAAGTCTGAAGCAATTACAAATGGAGTCAAGTAGGCTCTGGACCCTTGGTGAACATCAGAGCTCACAGGGAATGTGGTTACAGATTTCCTCCTCTGCCTTGATTAAATTAGTATCAATTCTCCCTGGTCTACTACAGGAGTGTCCAGAATGTTTAAGACGTAAAATACCTTGGGACTGTGTTACTGAAAGAACAAGTCAGCCCAATTTTCTCTTTGTTGTATTCTCTGATTACAATACTGCTTAGCTAAAAAAGTAGATTCAGAAGTTGCTTTGGGGATGAGGGCAATGGTTAGAAAAGCAGGATTCCCCACCTAGGTTCTTTTTAATTCGGTTTCCTTTCCTAGAAACTGGTTCCTAGACTGCAGATATCTCTGCCAATCTATCCATCTGAGCTGCCTTCAGAAGGAAAATAAAAGGCATACTGTTTGAGTGACAGATTTTTTAAACCCACCCGAGTACTGCCAGGGGATGACTTTTCTCAGAACATAGTCTAGGAGATACACACAGAGGTGTCTTGACAGGTGGGTTGTCACATGGCAGTTGTCAGAAAACCATATCCCATACAATCCTTTGCCAGATCTTTTTGGCACTTCATGAAGTGTGTTTTGGTACAATGAACATGTGCCACCTGTCTGGGTATATTTATATTTCTGGAAGAGTCCATGTCCATACAAGATTTAGTGCACTGTGGACAAATTCAAGTCTGATATTTGAATGAAGTAACCATGTCAGTTTAGAGTAGTCATTTTTCCAGGCTAAGCATTCATAGCTCTGGGAGTGACATGTGACACCCCTTTAAAACCCTTCACCAATTTGTTAACTTCCCCTGAACCCATTTCAGTTTGTTAGTGTCCTTCCCCAAGGATGTAGCCCAGAACTGGAAACAGTGTTCTATACATGCTCAGATCGGTAATAATTGGAGAGAAGCAATCACTCGTTACTATTGTAGAAGTGATTCAAAATTAAATCTAACAAGGATGGCAAATCAAGTGTTCACCATTTTTGGACTGAATATATTGTCAACTTAAAGAGTCTATATATAATTCAGTGATTATTTTAATAAATTTTATTTCCAATAGGGGGGCTTATATTGTGAGACACACATTCTCATATATACCTAACACCTACTGAACCCTAATTATGATACACAAGACAAAGTCCAGGACATTATCACCCGATTTATTATTAACCAATTGGATCTCATTGCTTACCACCACTATTCGGAATGAATATTGAATTGGGGCTGCTGGTTATCAAAATGGGAACCTTCCTAGGGAAGAGGTACTTGGATATTGGGTAAGGCTGAAAATTTCTGGCAAAAATGGAGCTTGATAGCTTACTAGGTCGTCGTGGACATCATGATATTACCACTTACAGGCACTTTCCAAAAGGAAAACCAATTTGCCAAGTCATTATATATAGGTCCACTTATCAATCCATTCTCCATTTCCCTTCTCATTTCCCAAAGGATTTGAGGTACTTAGAAGAATGCATAACATAAGTTAATTCCAAACATGAATAAAGCCAGAGACAATGTCATTTAAAATAGGTAATTGAGACCAGGAAGAAAAAGCATAAATATAGAGACAACTTGAACCTACACAGTTAAAATATTTAACTGCAAATTTGTCCCTGGGCTTCATGGCAGCTAAAACAGCAATGGAAACAGTTTCAATTACATGATTTATACAGTCTTTAAAGAGAAAATATACCAAATTATTAGGGAAGGACATATAACTGTAGAATATTCTCTATGGCAGATGAAACAACATGGGGCTAGTCAATATTTCTTTATGACTCTAGCTCAAAAACTAAGTAAATGCATCTTAGGTGAAAGAAAGTCAGCTCAGTGTGAAACCAATCTCTAGTCCCTCTACATGATTACCCTAAGATAAGTCATTCTCTTTTTCTTAAGACAGCTAGTCATTAATTGGCATCTCTCAAGAATCATTATGAGTCATAGACTCTCTGTATTGAAAGACACATTAAAGTTGCTAATCTATTCCAACCTCCCACTCAAAGACACACACCATCCCAAAGACATTTGAGCAATGGATAATCACTCGGGATAGCATTCTACAGCAAGACAACCACTACTTTCTTAAGGCAGTCTGCTCCATTTTTATATTTCTTTTTAAAATTAATCTTTACATTCATCCTTACATTAACAGTTCAACAATTGGCCCTAGTTTTACTGCCTAAAGAGCAAGAAAATCTAAGTTGAATTTTTATATTTAAATACCACTAATGTGTCTATAACAAATCATCTGAAGATGATATCCTTTGTATAGGTGCTGCCATGTTTTAAATTGACCCACTGCTTATGGGAACAGTTAGAGCAGTGTTCCCAAAAGTGGGAAGTACACACGTGGAAGTAAAAACTACAAAAAAACTGATCACCAACTTTGGCAGAAGTCATTAAGTTTATTAACTCTGCTTTAGATGGAATATAATCAGTCTCACTTGTTGACATTAATATTGATGGCCCATCACATTGTTCTACATGTCTTCTTTTGGGCTTTCCATGGTGGCCTCTGTGTTATTGCTAATATTTCTTCTGTACTAGGATCAAACAGGCAAGGTAGAACAGGCTATATCTTGCATTAAGAAAAGGCTACTTAGATTTCTAAGGTTGATCCCCATAGCCTCTGGAATTAGTTTTCTTGGCAATTGGTATCCCTTACTAGTCCTACTAGCTGTTGTTTTGGTCACTGTGGTCATGAAAATGGTCTACTGTGATCTATCCAAAGTGTTAAATGCTCTGCACAGCTGCTCTATCACATGAGTGCCATGATGATACACCAAGAGAAAGGTCAAGATCTCACAATACAGTTGACTATGGTGACAACCCTTTAGTAGTGAATATCTAGAACTCTGGTCTTCTCTGAATGGGTCAATCTCTCATGAGCAAAAGAATGACAAAAACAGGGGCCACAGAGAATGAATATACAAATGGCCAGACAAACTCTGACAATAAAACTCTGACCCACATATTGATATGTTAATAATAGCTTTAAAGTTGGGAGATTTTTATAGTAATCCAATAAAAAATAATAGTGGCTCAGGGTGGGAGAGATAGGAAGGAGTGAGGAGAGATAATAGTTGATAATGTAATGACATGGTGAAAAGTGGTAAGATTCTTGATTTGTGAGGAACATAAAGACAAGAGAATTTGGATTTGGATCAAATACAAGAAGGAAAGTCAGTCATAGTTGAATTTCAAGATTTTGGACTAAATAACCAGAAAGATGGAACTGACATCAATGAAAATTGGAAAAGCTAAGGATTGGGTTTTGGAGAATTCAGGAGCAGGTGAGAGGAGCAGGTTTTAGAGAATTCAGTGGGGAAGATGATAAGTTTGAGATATCAATCAGACTGCTTAGTTTGGGATTAGAAGAAAGATCAGAACTGAAGATATAAATTTGGAATTATCAGGATAGAGATGGCACTTAAAGTTATGAGACTGGTTGAAGTTATCAAAGGATTGAGGATGCATAGAGAGTAGAAGGTGATCAAGAATAGTGCCCTGAGTCATTTCATCAATTCAGGGATGGGAAATATAACCAGCAAAAGACATCAAAAAAAGTAACAGCCAGAGTGGTGGGGGAAAAATAATAATGCAAATGGAACAAAATGCAAAGAATTGGCAAATTCAGGTGATCAGTACTTCATACTGTTCTAAAATGATACCCCCAAAATGGAAGATTTCAAAACAATTAGTCATATTTTTTAAAATTTGTCCTTAGGTGTCCATGCACACACACATACACAGACACAAAGAAGATTCTAGAAGGATATGCATTAAAATTGAAAATTGTAAAAGTAGAATATGCATGGGGGATGTTTAATATTTTTCATGCTCTCAGTTTTCTCAGTAAACATTGATAACAGATTTGCAATCAAAGAAACAATAAAAGCTTAATAAAATCAAAAGACACTTGCTTCAGTTTGCTCTGGGGAAGAGCCATGATCAACCAATCTGGGTTTTTGCTTGGTTTTTGCTGCCCTTTCATAGGGTCAGGTTTAATTCTTCCCTGAGAGGGGGACTAAAAACAAAGCTCAGTTGCACTGCACACAGAAGATTCCAGCAGTCAAGCTCAGCTTCCCAGGTGAGCCTGCTATGCTCCATTGCAGAGGGCCTGACACACACTCCAGGGGTTGGATTTGATCAGACGGTGGTTGCCTTGGCTTCTGACCCCAGGCAAATGAGTTCTAGGTGTATGTGAGCTTTAGCCTTATTAAAAATGTTGAAAAGCCAAATTTCACAGATCCCAGCACTCCCTGCAGTAACTTCTCCCATGCCGGGCACAGCAGGCAGGCCTGTCCTCAAAGGCGACTGCTGCCAGTTTTTTTCTGGTAGGGGGCAGAAGGGGGGTGTTCCATTGTTTGGGCCGACAGGATTCCTATTGGCTGAATCCTCTCAGTGGTAACTGGAGGAGACCAACTGCATCAGAGAGCCTTTGATAAGGTCTTTAAGCAATGGAGGCCCCCTAAGCTTAGATTCTTTATTCACCTACATTGAGGAGATTATATTCCCCATCAGTAGTGTAGCCAACTCAGGCTCATTATGATTTCAAATATAATATTTTATTAATGAAGGCATAATGTAGAATTTTTAACTTTATGAACTTTATTCTTATCCCTAAATGTAATTATCTAATTATGCAATTAAACATAAACATTATGTGACCTTTAAATAAGTTCATATTTACAATAGAATCATGAAGAATAATGACCAGCGTATGTTAGTAAATAGTGACACTTTCCATAGAAATACATACATGTACAAACCCATTATTTATTTCAGAAAAAGGATGGTGTCTAAATGACAAGTCTCCGTTCCTAATGAGTCCTCACAGTCTATGGAAGAGCTAGAAGCTTCCTACTCTGCTATGACTTCCTCTTTGTGATTTTTTTTTCCTAGTGGTCCTCACTTCTGGAGGTTACCCAGCCCAGCCACTGCTGTGCAGCTGCCATGCAAGTTCCCACAGCAGCATCTCCCCTGTTCTTGGTCACTTTCAGTGGTTGCTCATGGGTACTGATGTTATTCAGTGTGCCCATGTGTTTTTCTAACAAAAACTTTTTTTCCTGAATTGTGAGTTTCCCCGAATCATTGTATCTTCAAAGAAAACCCTCAGGAAATGATACACCCCTCTCACTGCCCTAAACTCAGTGACCTCTGGACAAAACATTTCCAGGAGCATACCCTGCACCACTTGATCTTTGTCTTTGCTTATGTTGCTCCTTCTGGGAAAGCCCTCCCACCCATTTCTGCTAAAATTACACCTGCTTTCCCAAACCCTTTCCCAACCAGCCCCTCCATGATGACTTCTTTGACACCCCTCAAGCAGCCAAATATAATACCCTCCTTCTCTGAACAATGAAAGCATGCGACCATACACGTGACTCTGATTGCATCTCTCTTGCTGTGCAGTTTCTTAGTACCTCTGTGAAGCACTCCCAGAAGGGGCAAAAGAGCAGAGGTCAGAGCAAAGATTGAGAGCAGTCCAACTTAGTTTGCATCCCTGCTGCCTTACTCCACTTTTATATGACTTTAGAAATATTATTCAACCTCCCTGTACCTGTGTTTCCTCTTCTGTAAAAGGAAGATAAACATAATACCTACTCATAAGGTGGTGGTGAGGGTGAACTAAGACCATGCCTATGATGTGCTCACTGAAGCAGTATAGTATAGCAGTAAGAAGCAATGGCTCAAGGTGAGTCTGGTTGGGTTCAAGTCCTAGCTCTTTCAACTTACTCTCTATGTGATCTTGGACATGTTACCCAACTATTTGTTGCCCTAATTTCCTCATCCTAAAAGATATATGATAAAAATAGCAAGTACCTGATAGGTTTATACTGACAGTTAATCTAACACATGCAAATGTAAGAACACATAGTAAGCTCTAATAAATACTCTGATTTACCACGAGGTTCAGGGCAAGAAAGGTAAGCTCATGGCAAGCACTTAAATAACATTATTTATTATCATTCACAGTCATGAATGCTTCCTGCATGACCTAAAAGTTGCCCTGCCTGGATAACTTAGAATTACAGGTTAGGAGTGTGAACGAGAGAGAGACAGACTGAGAGAGTAAGTGAGAGAGAGAGAGAGAGAGAGATTTAATATCCCTTCCTCTTCTCCTTTCTGGTTCAATTTTATCAAGTTATCTCTCAGATAAGAATGTTCTTCCCTGTGAAGCCGGACCCAAATCCATTGGTTCTATTCAGTGCATGGGCGTGCTAACAGCATGCTTGCGTGTCCAGATAGACACTGAGCATCATAAAAGCCCTTTCCACAGTGATAGCAGTACACTGCAGAGCATGGCTTGCTATTAATCTTTCTGCAACACCTCACAGTCAGCCTAGAATTTCTGAGCTCCTTGTTCACCATAGTTCTGAATTTGCTAATCATTCCTTTCAGTCTACCCTGAAAGCAACCTGGATTTCACAACTAGCCGCCAATATTTGTGAAACTTAGTAACCAAGTGATGAAAGAAGAAACCTTCCAAGGGAAACATACGCTCTTAGAAAATCAGTTCCTGGACTTCTTGAGCTTTTTTTCTCTTATCTTTTGTTTATTTTATGTTTAAAAGGAACTATGTGTATATTTGCTAATTTGAATCTATTGGTTTTGCCTTCACTCCTATTTTACTCTTAGCCTTGTTCAGTTCTTCCTTATCTTCTGACTCGATCATACTCCAGCCTCCTGACAACATCCAAACTTTGGAGCATTTGTAAAATTAAATCTCCACCCTGGCTTTTATTTTTTTTTTTCTCTTAGAGAACATAATAGTCCATTGTGTTTACATTTTCCAACTGACAACACTATAGAGTTTTTTTAAAAAAATGTTGTAAAGCATTATAACCTTTAAACTTAAGGAACTACAAAAGTCTGGGACTTGAAAGAATATATAGACCAATAAGTTCATTTCCCTGTTCAAATACCGTCAGAGTTGGAGAGTAACTTGGATATCATCCAACTCAACTTTTTGATTTTTCAGTTAAGGACACCAAGACTCAAAGACGGGACCTAGGAAACAAAATATTTGTATCTAAGCAATGGTTCTCAACAACAGGTGACTTTGACCCACAAGGGGACAATTGGCAATGTCTAGATACATATTTGGTTGTCAAAACTACAGAGGTGCTACTGGCATCTCGTGGGTAAAGGCCAGGGATACAACTAAACATCATACAATGCACAGATCAGCCCCCACAACAAAGAATTATCCAGACCAAAATGTCAATAGTGCTGAAGTTGAAAAACTCCAAGCTAGAGAGATCACCCTTGCTTCAGTAATCTTTTTAGGATCTCATGCCAACATATATCCATGATCATGACATAAAAACTTTGTAATCCAAATTAAGCTTATCTCCCGTGTCCTTGCCAGAGAGAGGAGGCCTGCTGGTTTCCATTTTACCACCTTCCTAGATAATCTCTTTAATGTTTCCTGACTGAGACTACAAATGGTCTTATTTCTGTACCTATGTGAGCCAGTGAGGAAGTAGCTATACCAGGAAGATACGGGGGGAGAGGGAGATTTCATTTCTAGGTTATATTTGGGGTGATCATGACAGCTGTATTCAACCCATTGGTGAGTGACTGAAGAGTGCCCAAGGTATGTTATGACACACAAATTGATTTGTTATGGAAACTGGTAATGGATGCTGTGGTAAATGAGATTTCAAATGAATGATAAAATGATGATCCAATTTGGAAGTAACATAATAGCTGTTGCAATGGCCTCTTTTAGGGTACCATTTCATAAGACCTAAAAAAATATATATATACAAATCAATCCTTGAATTTCTTCCTATGATAACATAGCTGAATGAGAAACCTTATAAGAAATGTTGACTCTAGATCTTGCCATTAGCTGATCAGGGCAGGAGAAAGGGAAGTAAGAAGGAGCCTATCAAAATCAAGAGATGACAAATTTTCAAGAAAATATTTAAAACAAAAGTAGTCATTCCATTTCTATGTTGCCTTCCTTCCTTTTGCCCAATCATCAAGCTTAAATGTGCTTGATACGGTTGAACTTAAAGCCCAAGGGGAAATATAACTTCTCACACTGACCAGGAACAAGGTGTCAAAGCCAAGCCAGGTTTTATTTGATGAATGATATTTTATAATGTCTAGTTACATAATTTTTTCAAAACTTTGACCTAGTAATTCCCATTTTGGAATTCTCACCGTTTTGAAAATATTGGTAGTGAGTAGGGAAACATTTATACATTAAGATCTTATTCTTAGGGTTGCACAGTATAGCAAAAGTTTGGATGTCACCTAAATGTCTAACAATTTTAAGTAAATGCTCATGTAATCAATGTAATGGTGGAAGAAAATGCATAAAGAAGCATGAAGTCTTCAAAGCAGTGTGGGAAATTATTATGCTATAATGTTAATTAGAAAATAAAGAATCCCAAAATTATGGCTAGATAGGAGGAATAAGTTCTAGTGTTTTATAGCACTATAAGGTGAATATAGTTAACAGTAAGTTATTGTATATGTTTAAAAAGCTAGAAGAGAGGGTTTTGAATGTTCCCAACACAAAACAATGATAAATATTTGGGGTTATATATATCCTAAATACTCTGATTTGATAATTTACACATTGTATGCATGCATGGAAATATCACTCTGTACCCCATAAATATATGTAATTATTATGTGTCAACTAAAAATAAAAGGGAAAAATTAATGATCCACAAATATATGTACCGATTGATTACCAGCCTATAAATGATATACATGTGAAGAAAGTCTAGAATTAAACATCAAAATGACAAAAACAATGATAGAAACAAATCCATACATTTATAGGCAATACTGTTTTTTTTATTTTTTCTTGACCTTTTCTTTAATATAGTTAGAAAAAAACATATATATGTATGCACAGTCAAGTTTGACTCAGAGTCCCTTTCTTCAGCCAAAATACCAAAATACAGATTTGCATTTCTAGGAAGTTAGTAGTAACAAGGAAACCTATAATAAGAATTTTGGAGTGCATAGAAGAATAAACATCATAGTTTAAATTAGGCTGCAACAAGGATGAGGTCAGCTGTGTTGAAGCTGTAATGAGTGTATGTTAGAAAGTCCCTTCTAAGGTTAACTTAGGCATTCACATTCTCTTCTAGTAATGATCTGATCATAGACTCAAGAATTTCACAGAAGATATTGGCCATGGAGTTTATCTATCAAGCCAAACTCTGCTTCCTTTTTTTTTTTTTTCAGGATATTATGGGGGTACAAACATTTTGGTTACATGTTATGACTGTGCCACACCCAAACCATGACTCGAGACTTGCCCTTTCCCTCCTACAACACTCACCACATCCATTAGTTGTGAGTTTATCGACTCCCAACCCCCCAACCCTCAAAGAATATTACCACCGTGTGAGGACCTTAGTGTTGATAAGTTAGCGCCAATTTGATGCAAACTCTGCTTCTTTAGTTTCTTCCTTACAGTCCAGAGAAGTTGGTGGTTTCCCTGACTATGCTTCACTTCCTGATGCATATGCTCATCCAAACATGCCCACAAGACAGTGTCCCTTCTCACATTTCCAACATCAGATCCAGTCCAGAAAACTGTGAATCATCGTAGACTTCTCCCACTTCTTCATTCCTAACGCCTCAAGCAGCCCGTTGTCAGCTCTAGTCAATTTCACCTGCTGAATCCCTCTTGAATGTGTCTATCTTGTTTCCTGCCCTCCCTCCAACCATGAGCTCTTACAAACACCTTCTGACTGGGCTCCCTAAAGCTAGTCCCATCCATCACACAGCTGTTAAAAAGCAGCTGTGATCCCATTATTTCTCTGTTGAAATCAGTGGATGCCTACTATCTCTGAAATAAATTCCATCCCCCTTAGGCAGGCTCTCAGGCTCTTTTTATCTGACCATTCCTTGCTTCTACTACAATTCCAAAATCGAGTCATATTACTGAATGGAACACATTTTTCTCAGCACAATTAGATTGAGTTGGAGACAGTAGAAATATCAGCTTTCTCATTTCAGGCACTATGGTAATTTTAACAATCTAATATCACATTCTCATTTTTAACAATTGTAGTTCATATTTGATTTATATTATATTACAAGTAAAATTTCTAAATATTTTTATAAACCTTGTAATTAAGTGATTTCCTTTTTGTTTTAACAAAGTGCAAGACTTCCTAATTATTCCTGTGAAGCTCCTCTTTTGAGATTCTGCCCAGGATTCCATTTTGCTAAGATCTTTTTAGGCACAGATTTTGTCATGTAATGCAATAACTGCTTGTCCCATATTTGTGAGATCTGAAGATTTTTATCAACATTAGACAAAGTGTTATAATTAAGGAACACCACTGACTACTTTTCAAGTATTTGGAATGCTACTAAAATTTTCTCCATGTCTCTCGGTTTTCACATCGGTAGGCCGGGTAGAATAATATATCATGGTAAAGACGAGGAATAGCTAGTATTTTGTGCCAGACACTATACAAAGTGCATTACATATTAATACATATATGCTGAAGAAGGTACAATCATTAGCCCTGCTTTTTTCTCATGACTAATACTAAAAGTTAAAAAAGAGTAAGTAATTTACCCGAAGTACAGTCGATAAAATGTTAAAGCTAACCTATAGAAATGCTAAAATTCATGTGCATATTAATTATCTTCTTCCTTCTCTCTGTCTGAGTCATCCATTGTTTAAACAGAAAAGTCTTTATTTCACCAGTCCTCTACTCATGAGACTTAAGGTGGTTTCCATGTTTTCACCATTAATAAGCATTATCTTTGTGCACTTCTGAAATTAAATTTCTGGGAAATAGAACTTCAGGGTCAAAAGTCATGGATTTTTTAATTTTATGTGGCTAGTTTGTGCTATCACCCTTATAGTTAAAAATATTAAAAGATTTTTTTGGGAATTATATAGAATATGTCTTAAGCCCCTCCTTAGATTCCCTCAGAGACATCAGCTCCTGAACTCCCAGTGGTGAGCTTTGCCTTAGGTGCCACCAATTCTGCTTGGCCCCTCACAGGTCCACCCCCTGGGATGACCAGTCAAATTCCTAGAATAACCTCCTTCTTTGCTGCTACTATATAGCCAAGCCAACCAGGCTTGCACCCCAAGTTTTTGGCTTCTGCCACCATTTCTAAACTTGAATGAGTGGCTGAAATAACCCAGATGGTACAACCTCAACATGTCAGTTTAACCCTCCGGGTACACACTCTCACTAGTGGGACACAGGAAGGTGGGATGACACACAGCAGGCAGATAAGGGCTGTCCTTCCTTCTCAACTACATGTGGCCCATCCAGAAACATCTCACATAGCTGCACCGACCTATCTGACTGATTGCTTTGGCCAGTACAATCCCTGGCTCATCACTTTCCTTACCTTTCACTTCCATTTTTTCCTCACACTTGGTCTATGGTAGTTTTCTGGCTCATCTAAGATAATAAAGTTTATGAAAGTGTTTTGTAAATTACAAACCACTTTGAAAAGGGAAGGTATTTTTATTACTATGATTTTTGTTGTTTTCAAGAATACATGGGGGTGTATAGCCAAAATTTCATTTGGAACAAAATAATTAAGAGTGCCTTTATATTTAAATTTCACTACTCCTTATCAGTCTAAGAAGGATTTTCAAACATTTTTGATCTTTCTGATTCTGTTTGCCTTCAGGGAAGTATAGTTAATTATAAGCAGCATAGAAATAATACCAGCAGTGCATTTCAGTGTGTTCCTACGGAGGGCGGGCTGGAATAAGGAGTCGGATGGCATGCTTGTGTATTCCAGTGTGCTCCCATTCAGCATGATGCATACCTCTGGTTTGGGATTCTGTGGTAACATTGGAGGTATGAAATGAGGCAGAAGTAGGATGAAAGAAAACTAGGATAAAAGAAAAATCAAGAACTTCCTAACTCTGCCCTACTTTCAAAGAATTATCTTCTATTTTACCAGATGTATCTTTTCCAATTTCATACACACACACACACACACACACACACACACAAACTTGTGGATAATTCATATTCAACTCAACCAACATTTACCAAAAGCCTAAAACATCTTCTTCTGTGTTCTGTCATAGCATAAAATTCTTTCCATACTACTCTCTGCTGTTAATGCTTACTTAATTATCTGCCTCTCTGGCTGAACTATAAACTCTGGGACAGCAGGAAGCTGTCAGTTCTTCCCTCTGTCATATACTTGGCATTTAACATATTATTGAATTTTTAAAAAATGTTTCTTAAATGGTTAATGAGAGAAACAATGAATGAAGAAGGAAGATGAAATGACCATTTATCTGTCCTTGGTTAAGTGTATAAGTGTTCTATATATATCCCCAGCCACAAACTTCAGCTTAAAACAAAGTAGATACTTAATAAATATATGCTGACCAATTGATGAAACAATTTTAAATTTATATAAAAATATCTAATGTTTGCCTTCTAACAACAGAGTTCAAAATATTCTAAAATGTTCTCACTTACATTTAGGGAACACAGATATATACAGAGAGTTACGGCTTACTTTTAGAAATGCAAGTTCTTAAGGCCACCCCATTAGATTGAAGGCATGATGGAGAATGGTAAAAACTGGCTGGGGGATTTAAATCATCATCTGCTTCTCATAGCCAAGAAGGGTATTATGGTTCGGGGCCCACCCCATTTATATAGAGAGAATACCTTAAGCTTAACTCTTCATAACCTGGACTCTGCCTTTCTTAGAATATTTATATGGAAATGCTACTCCAAGACAGTTAGTCATGTACCAAAGAAAAGCATCTTAAATTGGGCCAATGCTTATTTTGCCTATGCTACAAGATAAATAAAACTCTGGATTGAATCAATGCTTTCTTTGGCTTTATATATCTGTTCCTTAAGAGTATCTGATTTATTGCATTTACATTGTTCACATGGGAAGACTTACAGAGAAAAACCATTTTTCTTTCTTCTTGGTCATTTGAAGCCAAATTAATTTAATTTAATTTTTTTTAACTTCAGCATATTATGGGGGTACAAATGTTAAGGTTATGTATATTGCCCTTGCCCTCCTCCCCCCTCGAGACAAAGTTTCAAGCATGACCATCCCCCATAAGGTGCGTGTCGCACTCATTGTGTATGTATATGCCCATCCCCTCCTCCCCCCTCCCGTCTGCCTGACACCCGATAAATGTTGTTCCTATGTGTCCACTTAGGTGTTCATCAGTGAAACCAATTTGCTGGTGAGTACATCTGGTGCCTGTCTATCCATTCTTGGGATACTTCACTTAGTAGAATGGGTTTCAGCTCTATCCAGGAAAATACAAGAGGTGCTATATCACCATTGTCTTTTATAGCTGAATAGTACTCCATAGTATACATATACCACATTTTATTAATCCACTCATGTATTGATGGACACTTGGGTTGAGAATGGCCTTTATCAAAAAGTCACAAAACAATAAATGTTGGCATGGATGCGGAGAGATAGGAACACTCCTATACTGCTGGTGGGACTGCAAACTAGTGCAACCCTTGTGGAAAGCAATATGGAGATACCTTAAAGATATACAAGTAGATCTACCATTTGATCCAGCAATCCCCCTACTGGGCATCTACCCAGAAGAACAAAAGACACTCTATAAAAAAGACACCTGCACTCGAATGTTTATAGAAGCCAAATTAATTTTAAAGGATCAGAGGTCATTTGAGGCTCATTGGATTATCTCAAGTGCCAGATTTCCTCCTTAGTTTTGATACAGAGAACCATTTTCTGCAATGGTCATTTAAAATTCATGGCTCCCAGGGCTTTAGCAATGCTAGGAAAGGCCCCTGCTGGCAACCTTATTAGCATCTCTGCCTCTTGATTTTTATTTAATTCCTTTTAATATTCTATCCTGATGCTGACAGACATTATAGAATTAAGGGTTACAGAGTGAGAACAATATTTCACTACATCATTAAGCCTGCAGTGAGTTAATAAACTGCTCATAGTGTGCTTTGAGTTCATATACAAAGAGGCTAAATGAAAACAAAACCACACTTGTTGAATCGTGGTTAATACGAAAGGAGAGAATATCTACATCATTTTTCCAAGTAGTACTTATACTAAAATGACAGTCTAGCACCTGGATTTTATATTTGTATCTACAAAAGAATGAAGTAGCTTTCCAATAGCAAAACAGGCATTTGGAAAATTGTCATTTTAGTTTCTAAGCCCTAGGAAGTAGAAAGATGTTAGAGAATATGGGTGTGACTTGAAAAAAAAAAAAACAGAAAACAGAAAAACAGTTCATTAGAATGTTGGCATAGATCAAAAAGCCGTCTCATGTTGGGGATTACTTTCAAATTTTATATCATATTCACATACAGCATCTCATTCTAGCTGGGAAGAATTTTCTGTCTTCGCAGAAAAGTTAGAGCTTCCCAACCTCTTGGCTCCTTACCCTTCCCATCTACCTACCTGCCTCCCTGAGCACCAAGGGTACTCTAAATCAGTACTTCTCAAACTTTCCTGAGAACAGAAGTCACCTGGAGATCTGGTTAAAATGCTAATTCAGTAGGAGGGGCCCGAGAGTCTGCATTTCTATCCCATCCCAGGTGCTGCTGCAGCTGCTGCAGAGACTTATCAACCACCTATGAGAAAGAGCATCCTGCAATTAGTGTCCTAGGTCATCACAGAAGATTTAGACTGAAGTTAATCCAATACGCATTTAATGAGATGCATCATTGTTCTCATGTTAATTAATAAGTAGGCAGAAACAGTCAGCGATTTACAGACTCCACTTGATTTTCACAAAGTCAAGCCAAGCACTTATACAGCTGATTTAAGAGCAAAACTAGGAAGATGAAGAGCACTCTAGAGATCTTGGAATCAATAAACTAAGTCATGAGCTCTTACTCTTTTTATGGGTCACCCCCTCTTTTAAACACTACAGATACTCTCTCCCCAAAACTGTACACGTAGCCAAAGAAATAATTTTGCATATATCTGTTCCTAGACTCTCGAAAGCCCACATAAGAAAACAGTTCAAAGGTGCCAATTTGAGAAATTCTGACCTGAGGGTGTTCTAGGAGGTAGGGAAAACAAGGAAACATAACCATCTTTAAACTCTCAATGGGATATTAGGCAGCTTTTAAATACAACTCATATAGTAGAACTAAGTCAATTACCTAAAGGCACAGATTTAAAAATAAATAAATAAAAGGTGGGGGCAAGGGGAGAATTTAAGACTTTATGACAAAAGCCATGGGAAATTCTCTGTAGCCCAAAAGATGAAGAACAAGAAAAGAAAAATAAAACCTTGTTTCAAACCATCTTACCTCTTACATCTGGCCTGGGTATCCTGCCTCAGTCTCTCAATGACTGGCCTCTGGGCAGCTAGCCTCCGAATGTCCAAGGGTGCTTGATAAAATGCAGATTCCTGGGCCAAACCCTAGTTCAACAAATCTCTGGACACACAGTTCAGAAATTCGTGTTGTATAAGCTCCCAGGTGATTGTTATGCACGTCCTCAGGGTATATTAATGAAAGTAAGACACCTTCCCTGCCATTCAAAGACCAAAACGGAATTGTATTCCTATATATGGCTGCCTATAGAATAAGGAAGCGATTTGAGAATAGTGATCCCAAATACATTCCTGAGTCGTGCTCGTGATTGGAATACGCTTTTAAATGCAATGTCTTCAGGGAAAGTAATTAATTTTTTAAAAAATTCAGGATATTATGGGGGTACAAACATTTTCCTTACATGTAATGCATCCGCCTTGCCCAAGCCAGCTACAAGCGTGTCCTTCCCCATACAGTGCACTCCACTTCCATTAATTGTGGGTTTACCGTCCCCCACACCAGACCGGCACTCAATGAGTATTATTACTACCTTGGGAATACCTTAGTGTTGATCAGTTAGTACTAATTTGATGGCGAGTGGTGCATGTTTTTCCATCCTTGTGATACCTCACTTCAAAGGATGACTCAAGCTTTATCACTTCAAAGGATGGCTCAAGCTTTATCCAGGATAATATAAGAGGTTCACCACTGTTAGTTCACCAGTGCTTTTTGTAGTTGAGTAGTATTCCATACCACATTTTATTAATCTACTTATGTATTGATGGGTACTTGGGTTTTTTTCCACATCTTTGCAATTGTTAATTGTGCTGCTATAAACATTCAAGTGCAGATATCGTTATTATAGAATGTCTTTTTTTCCTTTGGATAGATGCCTAGTAGTGGGATTGCTGGATCAAATGGTATTTCTATTTTTAGCTCTTTGAGGTATCTCCAAATTACTTTCCACAGAGGTTGTACTAATTTAAAGTCCCACCAGCAGTGAAAGAGTGTTCTAATCTCTCCACATCCACGCCAGCATTTATTGTTTTGGGACTTTTTGATAAAGGCCATTCTCACTGGAGATAAGTAATATCTCATTGTAGTTTTGATTTGCATTTCCCTAATAATTAGAGATGTTGAGCATTTCTTTATATGTTTGCTGGTCCTTAGTCTATCTTCTTTTGAAAGGTTTCTGTTCATGTCCTTTGTCCATTTATTGATGGGGTTATTTGATTTTTTCTTGTTGATTTTCTTGAGTTCTATGTAGATTCTTGTTATCAGCTCTTTTTAGGATGTGTAGAAAGCAAATATTTTCTCCCATTCTGTGGGTTATCTATTCACTCTAATGATAGTTTCCTTGGCTGTGCAGAAACTTGAGAAATTTAAATCTATTTCCTGTCCTGCCCTCCATTCCTCACTGCTTCCTTTCTCTTTCCCTAGAAGGAGGCTCACAAATTCTCCCCTTCTCCTTCCCTTTAAGACCTCACATAAGAATTGGCTATAACATACATTACACCACATAAAAAGTTTGACAAATAAAATAAATGGGTAGATAATAAAGGAAATGTCTAAATGACACATATAGAAAAATTGCTTTGATATAGTTAAGTCTATAAATAGAGGTACATGAATATCAGAGTTAATAAAAGCCAAAATCAGTGGTTTTCAACCTTGGCTGCATATTAGAGTTTATAAAATCTCAGAGTCCTAATCTCAAACCCCAAAGGTTCTAATCAAAAAGATCTTAATAAGATAATTATGGTTAAGAGTTAGAGTCTTTGTGCCTTTATCTAAGATTAAAAAAATTAATAATTCTTACAATTAATAATAATACAACGAGTTAACATGTATGGAGTTTTACTATGGAAATAGTGATAAATATTTTACAGGCAATAGCTCTTTCAATTTTTACAGCATCTCCCTGAAGTATGAACTATGAAGAACATCATGTTTACCACTAAAGCTCATAAAGGTCAGGGACTATCTCAAGGTCACAATTGCAAAATGCAGAACACTCCTTAGAATGCTAAGGAACAGAAGAACATAGGAGCCCACACTAAACAATAAGCTGTGTTTCCTTGTATGAATCTATGATTGAGAACCATTGCCCTCTATGTTTGTGTACATACCTGTGATACACACTCATACACGTGTGTTGCAGACAGAAAAAGAATGTGTTTATGTACATGCCCTGGCGCAGAAACAATGCTGCAGCTTAGGACACTTTTGCAGAAGAGTGAGCGATGTCCTGCTTCCAGGCTTTGCAAGTCCAAAGAGCTGCATGAGAGGAATGGTTCTGGTTCTCTGATGGGACAAGGAGAGAAGTTCACTAGAAAATGAAATGAGGCTAGAAAGCAACATAGGAGGTCGCCTGACACAAGCTTAAATGTGTTGTTTTACTGAAAACATGCTGTGCTCCCCATTCCCCTTGCTGGTTGAAAGCTGCCATTTCATATGTATCACATTCCTCTCAGACCTCTTTTGTATATTCAGTAAAGGTAAAATAAAGACCAGCCATGACAGGATGATAAAGAGGAGGGGAGGAATGGTGGATAGAACAGCCTGAGAACCAGCTAACTGGTGCTAAAAGTAGAGCCCTCTTCCCCTAGAAACATGTGCATACTCACAAGTTGCAGATTTTTAGAGGCTTCACAATTCTGCTGGGTCACCCTGGTCTGAGTGGTACACAAGTCCCTTGGATACCCAGCAAAGGCAGACTTTGCCAAGCATCATTTAGCAGAAACCATGCCCATCTCTTACTTCCAATTCTGTCTTCCATTTATAAATAAAATAAGAAAACGTTGACCCAGAGAGGTTAAGAGACTCACCTGTTGCTACAGATCTGCTTCATGGCAGGCAGCCAAGTGTGGAAGTTGAGTTTCCTATTTCCAAAGCTCGGGTCCCCTTTCACCAACCACATTCTAGTAGGCAGAAAGCATGGGAGTGAAAGCAAAGATTCCAGCACCAGACCTGCCTGGCTTCAAATCCTGGCTCTAAAACTTACTAGCTGTGGGACCTTGAGCAAGTGACTTAACTTCTCTGCCTAATTGTCCTCATTTATATAATAGGAATAATGATAGTAATAATAATGAAAACTGATGTAGTGCTTTGTCGTACAGTATCAGATATAGACTAATTTAATATATGTAAATGCCTTAGCACACAGTAATACAATAGATATGTTTATCATCATTATTGCTACTTTAACTTTGTATATTATAATACCCAAGCAGTTCATCAGCACCTGCCATACATAACATAGCTTTCAGACTTGTCTTCCAAGATGTTCCAAGTAACTCTAAACCTTCTTATTTTCCTCATCATGAGGTAGAGAGAAAACAAGAACTGTTACAATATATTCAGGGATTCACAGAATGGTAATATGAAGATAGGAATAAAAACCTCTCCTTAGCTTTTGGGTCTGTATACTCTATGCCTTGATGCATGACCAGTGTATTCATGTATTAGCTTGAATCGTGTCCTCCCCAACCCCAAAATTTATCTCCTTCTCAGAGCCTCAGAATGTGATATGGAAATAGGGTTATTGTAGATTTAATTAGTTGAGATGAGGTGATACTGGAGTAGGGGGGCCCTTAAGCCAAGATGACTGGTGTCCTTATAAGAAGGTGACACACAGAGACAGAGGCACAGGTGGAGAAGGCCACAAAAGAAGAGACTGGAGTTTTATGTCTACAAGCCAAAGAATACCAAGGATTTCTGGCAATACCAGAAGCTATGCGACAGGCACCAAACAGACGTGGTTAGAGAGAACGGGGCACTGCTGACACCTTAATTTCAGACTTCTAGACTCCAGAACTGTGAGAGAACAAATTTATGTTGTTTTAAGCCATCCAGTTTGTGGTAATTTGTTGTGGCAGCCACAAGAAACTAACACACCCTGCTGACATTCCAGACTACTGCAAGAAACGCTGCCCTGAGCTGCAGTCTCTGGTTCTGTGAGGAGGGGTTGGGGGAGCTTTGTTCCCTGAATAGCTGAGGCAAGCAGAGTATGAATGAAAAAAAAAACAAAAAACAAAAAAGCACACACAAAAAAACCAACACTGGGAGTGGGAGCCTTGAATGCTGAGTTCAGATAATTGAATTTCCTATAAAATTCATCCCTATCAAACCATCTTAACAGTTTAAGCGCTTAGTTCCAACATTTATGTTTTCCAATTTAATCCCTTTTGATACTATTATAAGTTATTTACCCCGGGAAACAGCCTCTGAAACTCTGAGATTTGCAAGTAGGAGGACTTTTGGGGAGTGCTTGCTGTAACTATATCTGTGAGTGATGAAGAAAGCAGAATTGGGCAGAGGAAGTTGGACCAAAATGCAATTGCAGCAGAGGTCCCAGCTGATCCTACGGGGAGCACTAGAGCTGGAATAGCCCTTTGGAGTTGTCTCAACTGAGGCAAGGAGGCCAGGCCTTTGTACCCCCGACATAGACCAGCCATTGGATACAGGCTGCCCGCAGGGAGGAGCCATAGCTTTGGGCAAGGCAGCTTCCTTCAGCTACAGGCAATTCCTGGTGATGGACAAGGCTGTGAACAACCAGGGGAAATGAGCGCCTGGGTCCCAAGGAGGGATCTAGAGGGTGGACTCAACATCCACCACATGTACGGATGAAGTCTTTCTGCCTAATCATCATGTTATTAGAATGTGGCCATGAGAGATTCCGCACCTGGACTAGAATTGCCTTACTTTGGGAAAGATTCCGTTGGGTGCTCTCAAATCATGTATCTAGTGACAGGTCTGAGAGGTCTCAGCACCGCATTCTTATGCTTTCCCCTTTCCCACCCACACATTTTCCATTTCCGCCCATTGCAACAACTCTTAAATATCAATCTTAGAATGGTTTCTGATCACATTTGGACCATAGTGATTTCTTCTCCTTTTCTAGTTACCCATGACAGAGAGGATAATCATTTGACCACGTGGAAATTGCCATTTATTCATTTGTTCACTTATTCATTCATTCATTCATCAGTCATCACACATTTTAATACCTACCCTATACTATACTAAGCACTGAAGAAATAGATATATATTTATAAAACATATATATATAAAGAAGAGATTGTAAAAGGCCTCATATGTTCAGATCAGGAGGTGGATTTTATGTACACGTAATGAAGACACTTGGAAGGGTTGTGGGCAGTACTGTGCCTTGAACAGATGTATGTTACTGCAAGATCCCTCTGTGGGGATGGAGAGGACAGACTGTACTGCCTGCAGTACAGGGGAGGCAGCTTGTGGGTACAGAGAATTTAAACACCAGTTGGGTTACTCTTCAAACCTCAGCTGAGTTCCCATCTTCTGCCTTTCTCTGCCTAAGAACCACTTTGCTGTCCCACAAGTTAGCACATTGCCAAGGAGCAAGTCGATAGCCTGCTTAGGTATAAGTACTCACGTCATCCTCTTAAGCCACCAGCAGCCTCTGGGACCCAACCACATGCCTTTGTATGTGCAAACACACCATGTATGTGACCTCAGGTCACAAACACTCAGCACACAGCTGTCCACATAGACTGGACACCTCTAAAAAATGAGCCCCAAAAGGATGCATCATTCCATTTTGGATTTTCTCTCAACAGCCTCAATAGCTTTGGGCCAGTCCCTAATAGGTAAAGTAAATCTCTCAGTGGGTGGGATTTCCACATTAAATACAAATTATAGATCTAAGCGTATGACCTATCAGCAGAGACTGTATCCCAAAGAAACAAAAGCAGGATAATTTTTTTGTAAATTAGCCTACTATAGAATGGAAAACAGAAGAGAAAATATCATATTAATAATAATTATTTGAAGGTAATAGCTTATGTTCTTTAAAGTAGTGCCAACATAAATGTCACTGTAAGAAATGATATTTCATTTCAATACTAACAAATCAGGTACTTAGTGTGCTGGGGGAGAAATGATTGGAGCTACTTTAAAGTCGTGTTAACCAGAGAAACTGCAAAAATATTTATATTCTTATGAAGGCAGGAAGGAATGCCCCTCCTGGGTGTATTTAAGGTTCCTCCATCTTTTGGATAAATGGTAATGCTAAACAAGAAATGGAAAGATGACCTTAGAATAATAATCTCAAGACTCAATTGGGACTCAGCTTCCCAATGTACAAAAATCATTTGCAATATGTTCAGGATGGAAATTTCTATACTGCTTTATAGCTCATGAACTTCATTATATACCTCAAATAAAAATCACCAAAACACCCAACTCTGGGCTGGCTTCCATCCCACGGGGTGGGCCCTCCCATATGTAAAATTACTCACCATTCCCTCGCTCGCTGTCTGCAATTCTGCTCAGTTACTAAACAATGCTTGTAAGGACAGGAAAACAAAAGGAAGGAGAAAACCAATCCATTCAGAAAGGTGTTTCATATTGAGAATGGGATTGTTAAACCAAAATCAGGTCTGGCACTGATAGTGTTTTCTCTAGCCAGTTCTCTCTCCAGTCTTCCTTCTAGAGACCCCATGCAAAAACCAAGTGGAAAATTTCACAAGATAAATGCTGTGCCAATACCTGAAAGCTGTCCCGTTGGGTGAACCTCTTTCGTTTTTTTGTTATTGCCAACAGCCACTGTGCACATTACATGGAAGATAGAGAGCTGGTGAGGGCCTGAACCTATGAGTCATTTAGTTTTCAAACAGCTTCAAAGGACTGAGTTTCCAGTTGATTTATAGTGAATGGCATTGATACTTATGTGACTAGAAGCTGTTAGTCTGAGTTGGTACTTGGAGAAACAAAGTCAATAAAAGTCACCAATCTAATAAATCTGTGAAGGGCTGCATGGAATTGTCTTTTAAACAAATGACTGGCTCGCTTCCATCAAGAGGCTTGCAGCTAGAGAGACACAAACCTATGTCCATAAGGCCTTAGGTCACAATATTCCAGGCTTATTTTCCCAATCTTTCAGGTTTTGAATGACAAGAGAGTGAGCAGATTTCTGATGATGTAACCTCCAAGGACATTCATATATGTATTTTCTTTCAGCGTTCACAAAGATCTTGTATGGCAGGAAGTAGAGGGATCATCGTTAACATCCACATTTGACATATGAAACATAGATTCACAGTGGTAAGTAGCTTTCAACACTGTTGGTTAGTGGAAGAGTGAGGTTTTTGGTGCCCAATCCCATGTCCATCCAATGGCCTCTACTCTTCTTATTCTGCATCTACATTAATGTGGGTAAATAGGATTAATTTGGCTTACTAATTTTTTAATTTGGTAACAAAATAATTCTTTAAAGCAACTGTTTAGACTAACTAAGTGGCTATTTGAGAGAAATAATGAGTCAAAATGAGTGTTCAGTAGCCCTGAGTCAAAAAAACTCTTTGGATGGGAAGTTAGATAATGTTCATCATCTGTTACTCCTTGAAATCCCATTGATAACAGATCCTACAAGCTCAGGATTGCATAGGTGCCAAGTGCTTCCTGGCTGTTCCAGGACAGTATTAAAGCCAACACAATGAGCTTAACACTGGTGAGGTACAGGTATTCTTGGGGTTTAATGGAAGTCACCAAGGAGTAGTCTGTCAGCTTGCCTAAGAAATTTACAAGAGTCTATTATCCTGGCACTGTCAAAATGTCCCTTATTTATGCTCCTCTGTGGGGGAGTGGGAAGAGCAGCCAGGACAGCCTGCTGCAGCAGCTATCCAGCTGCTCATGCGGTTAATATAGCTGTAGAAAGAATGTGATTTATACAAGAGCAGTTTCCCTTGACACTAGCATATGAGTCTGAGACCCACTCATTCTAGGAGACCCACGTCATGCACACACACTTTTTTGTGCTCTGGAGACAGCAGGATAACACAGAGGGCTGCAGATTTAGATTGGCACAGAAGACAGAGAAACACAATAGATACATGTATTGACAGTATGTATAGACCAATCTATGCCATTTATGATGCATATGGGACTAGTCCACTGGTTGCAAAAGGCAACAACAGATTTTCACGCATAGAATAGAGCCAGGCAGGCAGAGATTCTATAAAAGTTGGAGTTGCACATCAAAGGGAGGCTCCCTGCTGCTTGCTGGTGAGGGCAGCTGATTAAGGAACCAAACTGGAAGGCACGCATGCATTGCTTCCAGGATCAACACAGATGATGCTGAAGGTGAAAGCAATCATTGAACCAATTCTTCTTCAAGACAAGGTAGTGAAGTCAGACTCTGCTTGAAGCCTTCTTCCCCTTTCAGGTGAGAGAGCAGGAACGAGTGGTCTATTACAGCTTCCCATTTCTGGGCATTGCTGCCGAACAGCGAGTATGGGTGTCCTGCAGCTTCACATACCTGGTATGGGCCCTGGTTGCAGCCACAGTAGCTGCTTTCCATGGTGTAGCTTCTGGACACCCCCATCTCTCTCCACACCACCACCCGAGCCGTGGAGGCTCTAGATTTCTCCACGAGGAAGCTGCAGCTGCTCATTGTGAAAGCTGGTGCTAGCTTATCAAGAATTTTGGGAAGTGTCTACAAAAAAAAAAAAAAAAAATCAAACAGTGATCAGTTGCCAGTGATTGGGAAATATTCATCATAAAATTGGCTTCTCAATATTAACTTGTACTTGATACAAGTATCCTATGTATCAAATACTTAGTATATGTTACTACGAATCATTTATTGACTGTACAAAATGGATGCCAATTTTTTTAACACTTTTCAGATGAGGTAACTGAGGCTTAGAAAAGTTATAAATAAATAGCTTAAATCCCACAACTATAAAGCATCCAGAGTGGGAACCAGGTGCCAACCTGGCCAACTTTAAAGACCATAATCTCTCAACGCCACTTTTCTGCATTGCTGTGGACTTGTGCTGCGTGCATACACTCCGCCTCATACACGGATGAGCTGAGCCTATGAAAAGCCACAGATTTCACGGGGGACTGAAATTTAAAGAGTGACTCCATCCATTCTTTCTAGCTTCACTGTTCCTTAGCAGGGTCAGACTAGGGACTCTCCACTTATCTCAGAAGGTCATAGGGGCCAGTGGTGATTCTTAAGCAGGGGTACATATAAAGTCCCCTTGTTTCCTACAAGTATGTAATGGCCAAAACGAACGTGTTAGTCTCAACCTCTAAGCCACAAATCTGAGGCTGAATGAATTATAATACTCCCAAATCCATCCTCTCTGGGTTCAAATGCCCCACCTTTTACTGGAGTAAAAATATTTTATTTATAACCACTTAATCTCCATTTAGAAGGCATCTGTAGATTCTTGTCACTCTGACTGACAGAGACAGGGGCTTCCAGCCACTGGACCTCCTCCCCAGAGGACCATGACTCAGGGTTGACAGTCCTTGGGTCAGCAGAAGTACTGCACTTAGACAGTCCCAGAACTTGTGACATTAACAGGAAGGGTTTTCTCACTTCAGTGTTGACAGAATATGCACAAACTAACACATAATGTAAAGTTATGTACATTAAACAGTGAAGCTTTAGGCTTTTAGACAGTCATGGGAAGAAGGTAGAGAAGCATAACAGATTGATGAGAATATGAATGAAAAAATTATTTGTAAAGAAATGTTTTGTTAATTTCTAGAATATTGAACAAATCTATTAATCTCCCTGGTACTTACTTTCCTCATGTTTAGTATAACTTAATTACATTATAAAATTATTAATTATATTATGCATTATATAATATATAAACATATATTAACATAATTATTAATATAATTTACTATGATCTCTAAGTTCCCACATAGCCTCCAGACCTACAGATCATTTGACAAAGGGAAATGAAATGCTAATATTTTTCTCACTTGAGTTTCTGCTATTGCCTCAATGAAATCCTAATTGATTTCATCATATCCACTCTTCTACCTTCCTCCCTGTGATTCCTGACCCCATTTGTTTTCCTTCAAAATACTCATCACAATTGCAGTTATATTATTGGGTAGATGTTAGTTGTTTATTTTCAACTTTCTTAGCAGCCTAGAAGTTCCATGAGGGCAGATCTGTGCCTTATTCACAGGAAAATCTCTGCACACTGAGCAGTGTGTTGCTCATATAGGGTACTCCATAATTATCTGCTGAAATAAATAGAATCTGCTCGTCCAAACCCTTAAGTAACTGCTTAAATAGACATAAATACACTGTGTATATATACTACAACTAAAGTGATCGAGAATATCCATGTTTCATTCTGTTGCAGAAAGTTTACGCTTGCACCATTTAAATGATCTCCCCTTTCTTACTTAAGTGAATTTATTTTTTTATTTTGTAATCTGTGTCTCTTTTAATATATAAAAAAGACTCTTTTAGAGCAGTTTTAGGTTCAACAGTAACATTGAGTGGAAGGTACAGAGGTGTTCATATATAGAAGCAATGGGGTATGTGGAATGGCCTCTCACATTATTAACATCCCCCACCAGAGTGGTACACTGGTTGTAATTCATGAACCTACATTGACACATCATCATTACCTAAAGTCCATAGTATACCTTAGGGCTCATTTTGATGTTGTATGTCCTATCGGTTTGGACAAATGTCTAAGTGACGTGTATCCAACATTATAGTATCATACAGAATGATTTTACTGCCCTAAAAATCCTCTGTGCTCCACTTGTTCATCCCCCTTTTTCTTCTTCCTCCAAACTCCTGGCAACCACTGATCTGTTTAGGGCCTCCATAGTTTTGCTTTTTCTAGAATGCCATATAGTTGGAATTACATAGTATGTAGCTTTTCCAGATTGGCTTCTTTTAGTTAGTTATAACAAATTAAGTTTCCTTTATGTATTTTCCTGGTTTGATAGTTCTTTCTTTTCAGTGCTGAATTATATTTTACCATTTAGATGTACCACAGTTTACTTATTCATTCACCTACTGAAGGATGTCCTAATTGCCTCTCAGTTTGGGCAATTATAAATAAAGCTGCTATAAACATCTATGTGCAGGGTTTGTGTGTGTGTGTGTGTGTGTGTGTGTGTAGAAATAAGTTTTCATTTCTTTTAGGTAAATATCAAAGAGTGAGATTACTGGATTATACGGTAAGAGTATGTATGGTTTATAACAAATCACCAAACTGTCTTCCAAAGTGCCTATACCATTTTGCATTCCCACCCACAATGAAAGAGAGCTGCAGTTGCTCCACATCCTTGTCAGCATTTGATGTTCATTTGATGTCAGCTGTTGGTGTTCTTGATTTTGGCCATTCTAACAGGTATGCAGTGAGAGCACATTTTTGTTTTAATATGTATTTCTCTGATTACATATGATGTGGAGCATCTTTTCATACACCTATTTGCCATCTGTAGATCATGCTGGGTGAGGTGTCTTTTAAGATCTTTCGCCCATATTTTTAATCAAATTGTATGTTTTCTTATTATTGACTTTTGTGTTCTTTATACAAACTCTGAATTCTTATATAAACTCTGTTGTTCCAGATACCAGTCCTTTTAATAGATGTCATTTGTAAATATTTTCTTCCAGTCTATGACTCATCTTTTCATTCTCTTGACACTGTCCTTTTGTAGAGCAGGAAATTTTTAATTTTAATAAAGTTCAGCTTTTCTTTCTTTTGCAGATTATGCTTTAGGTATCATATCTAAAAAGGCATTACCAAGCCCAAGGTCATCTAGATTTTCTCCCATATTATCTTCTAGTTTTATCATTTTGCATTTTATACTAAGTCTGTGATCCATTTGGATTTAATCTTTGTGAGGGGTGTAAGGTCTGTGTCTAGATTCCATTTTTTTTTTTTTTTTGCATGTGGATATCCAGCACCGTTTGTTGAAAAGACTCTTTGCTCCATTGTGTTGCCTTTGCTCCTTTGTCAAAGATCAGTTGATAATATTTATGTGGGTCTATTTCTGGGCTCTCTATTCTGCTCCATTGATCTATCTCTATTCTTTCAAAAATACCACACTGTCGTGTATACTACAGCTTTATAGTAAGTCATGAAGTTGGGTAGTGTCAGTCCTCCAACTTTGTCTTTCTCCTTTGTATTGTGTTAGCTGCGCAGAAACTTTTGTCTCTCTATGTAAACTTTAAAATCAGTTTACTGATGCCAACAAAATAACTTGCTGGTATTTTGATTGGGATTGCATTGAATCTATAGATCACTGGGGAATAACTGACATCTTGACAATATTGAGTCTTCCTATCCATGAACATATCTCTCCATTTATTTAGTATTTTTTTAATTTTGTTCATCAGAGTTTTGTAGTTTTCTTTATGTAGATTCTCATTCATATTTTGTTAGATTTGTACCTAAGTATTTCATTTTAGGGGTGATAATATAAATGGTACTGTGTTTTTACTTTTAATGTCCACTTGTTCATTGCTAGTATACAGGGAAGCAATTCAATTTTGTATATTATCCTTGTGTGATGCAACCTTTCCATCATCACTTATTGGTCTCAGGAATTGTTGGGGTTATTTTTGTTAATTCTTTCGGATTTTCTACATAGGTGATCACAACATCTGTGAACAAAAACAGTTTCATTTCATCCTTCCAATCAGTATGCCTTTGTTTCTTTTCCTTGTCTTATGGCATTGCTATAATTTCCAGTACAATTGTTTTAATGTCCATGGGATCTGTAGTTATGTCCAGTGTTTTATTTCTGATATTAGTAATTTGTGTCCTCTTTTTTCCTAGTTAGAATGGCTAGAGGCTTATTGATTTTATAATTTTTTTTCAAAGAACCAGTTTTTAGATTCATTGATTTTCTCTTTTGATTTCCTATTTTATACCTCATTGATTTCTTCTATATTTTTGACAAATAAAAACTGCATATATTTTATTAATTCACTCATGTATTGATGGGCACTTGGGTCGTTTCCACATCTTTGCAAATGTAAATTGTGTACTTGCATATTATCTTGAATTAAAAAAATAATAAGTAGATAATAAAATCAAGTTAATCTGAATAAGTTTTATTTCTATGAGCTTTTTGTCAACTCAAAAATAGGTAGAAAATATTTTTACTTTATGAAATTGTTTTTTTCAAACTAGCAACAAAGAAAAAATAAATTGGTATTAAAAAAATTAAGTAAAACTTTAGTCTGAAATCCACCTGTTCCATCTCCTCCTTCTTTATGTAACTGTGATATTCTTTTCCAAAAATTTACTACTGAAATGCCATGCATACAGATGTAGCAGTCATAATACCAAAATATTCCCTAATTAAACCACCACTTATTCAATTAGTCCCTACTCAGACACTCTTCTTAGTTTAATACACCATTTATCCACACCCATTATTCCAATTAATTTGTTAACATTTGAATAAATTTTTTGCAAATGTGTATACACACATTCCATACTATCATCTATCTCCCTGTCCATCTTGAGCATTCAAAAAGACTATTAAAATGCAAATTAACTGGAAGTTTAAACTGTAGAGCTCACAATTGATGCTTGGTTTCAGAAAGTTCAAGGAAGTGATGTTGGAAATATTCTGAAATCTCAGACAAAATATTGTCAAATAAAAGTACGATAACAATTTATACATATTGAAAAACTATGAATTAGGTACTGTTCTAAAATATATTTAGTTCTAGCAATACATTTGTGAAGAAGTTACTTTAATTGTCCCCATTTTTAGATGGAGAAAATAATTTACACATAGATTAGTAACTTGCCTGTGTAATATATCTCAATGGTGGATGAAGTAGGCTTCAAAATCAGACAATCTAAACTATAGCACACAACACTACTGTCCCTACTACTGGCAGAATGAAACCAGTTAGGGATAAAGTAAAAGAATAATGGTATGACTTGCATTTCAAAACAGAATGACTTGAATATCAATGGATTAGAGAAAGCTCTTGGGAAAATTGATAAAGTTCCTGAATAATTTGTAGAAATAGCCATCTTTATTATTGTGTTTTAAAATTTAAAATTTAAGAATGTTATTTTGAGCTAATATAAAATTTGGCTGGAATGATCACATATAAACAATTTGTGATTTCCAAACCTAATGTAAAACCTAATTTATGTCAAATATTTGACAAAATAAGCTTATTTTTACAAAAAATTTAGCTTTACTTTGGAAGTCCTAATTAAAGCTTTTTTTTTTTTTTTTTTTTTTTTACTATGCACCAAGAAATTTTCATCTGCATTTATAGTGAATATTTTTTGGTTGCTTTCAAATGTCTAATCCTCTCCTTAGTTTAGTTCTTCATTATGTGAAATATTTGTGGAATTACTACCTTCCTTTAGAATAATCTAAGAAACAATATTTCTCTTGCTATTATTGCCATTACAGACACATATTCAGGCTCAGCCAATCATTCGCCACTTCCTGGGACTCTGAATCTTGAGATAGTAATGTGAAGTGGAGAGACAGTTGAGAAACTATTCATTGGGTTGGAGGTGGCTGTAGGAGGACAGCAGTGAGAGTCTAGCAGCAGCAATCGTGACTGTTCATGACGACAATATTGAGCAAAGCAGTACCAGTGTTGCCATCAGTAGTGTGTGAGCAGGCTGTTCCTGTGGGGTGAACATGGTAGTGGTTTTGTAGGTTAGTGATTCTCCCTTGGTTTTGGCCATTTTTAAAGCTTTGGTTGACTCCAAGAAGCAAATATCAGATGGGATAAGACATGGAAGAGAGGGGTAAATGCCTGACAATGAATGGAGTAGGCAGGAATAAGGCAGGAAAGTCTTCAGGCTATGAAGCAGATCTGACACCCAGGGACAGGGAGAAGTGCAGATTGGGCATTTCTGAGAGAGTTTTGATCAGGCCAATAGGATACCCCTGAGCAAAGGTTGCACATTAGAGAAAAGGACACTGGTCTATGGATTAGGACCCACGCTCATACACTCTGACCTCCCCTTAAACATATTACATTTGCAAAGATAGTATTTTCAAAAAAGATCACATTCTAAGGTTGCAGGTGGACAATATTTTGGTGGTACTCTATAATACTATTCAACCCAGTACATACCCCTTTCTCCCTTCTGGCCTCGCTAATTCTCAATCTTCAGATTCAAGTCAACTGTCACTTCCCAGTAGTTTTCTATAATTGGATTCATTTTATCTATTTATATACCTTCATAGCATCCTACACTCTTTGTAATGCTTATTATGGGATGATTTTGTGTTCATATGCATGATTCTTTCATTGCTGTCCAACATCCCATGCAACACAATATGTTTAAAGAGAACAAGGAATTTATCTTATTTTTTGCTCCACTGCTGTATCCCTAAAATATAGCACAGTGTCTATCATGCAGTAGGTACAAAGAATAAACTGATCAATACTTACGTGCACATTTAGTAGTAACATTCACTGGGTGTCAGGCAGGTTGGAGGAGTGGATGAGGGGATGGGTATATTCACACCGAATGGGTGCAGTGTGCACCGTCTGGGGGATGGAGATGCTTAAAGCTCTGACTGGGGTGGGGCAAAGGCAATATATGTAACTTAAACATTGTATCCCCGTAATATGCTGAAATAAAAAATAAAAAATGAATACACGAACAGCTCATATTCTGGAATAAAGAACAAAGTCGCTATGGGAGAGGGTGATAATGACACTGTGGAAACCTCTCTGTTCTCTATTGGTAGGAAAAAAATCATTGAGGGAAGTAACGCTTCCTTGATCACAACTCCTGTTTTAGTGCTGCCACTAAAGAGTCTCCCCTAGCTTGGCCTTGGACTTCAGTGAAGGAAGTTGGAGAATTGATGATTAGAGTTATGAAGGATCCTAAGGCAAAGGGAGAATAGAAGAGAAGGATGGAAAAATAACAAGTAGAAATAGTGTACTAGCTGAGGTAGGTTGGCCTGCTTTTAGAGGGATGATTTTCATGTGGGGGCAACCATAAATTATGAATAAATAAGGAAAACCTGACTGCACTGACAATAAGGATGGGTTAACATCTGTCCATGATTAGAATAGATGTTTCTTTTTCTTAAACAACATATTGCTGCACCCTGTTAACCCCAGAGATTTCTAAATATGCTGAAATATACTTTTAGTTCTCTATGAAAGAATATATTTTGTCAGTGTGTAAAAAAAATAAAAATTGAGACTAGGGAAATTGCATAAAATCAGAATGGGGGAGGAACAAAGGGAATGTTCAATGGCAATGTTAGCAGGCAGAAGGCACCATCCACATGTGGTCTCTTCAATTAGAGATTTAAAAATATGATCCAATCAAGAAACGAGTGGAAAGAAATAATGTGAGAAAAACAGATGAAATAGATAACCAAATGGAACCTGGAAGAAGAAAGAAACTGGTGAGGCACCCCCCAAAATAATGTTTTGTAAATCCACCCACTAGCCAAGCTGTATCTTTTTCAAATTTGTACAACTTTACAAAAGTTTAAACTTCCATGCTTTTATTGTTTTGGGTGCAATGGCATTTTTGATAACACTGATGGAAGATTGCAGGGGGGTCACCTGTTAATTTCTTTCTTAGCCTAAGTGGGAGGTTAGGGGAGAGCAGTGGCTGCTGGTTTAAATTTGAGTTCAATGTCTTGCAGAATTCAGAAGCCTTTGCAAACTAGGCAAAACTTTCTATTTTCTTGCAAATGTGAAACTTCCGATAAAATTCAAATTCTTACTATTTCTAAGTGTTCAACCTACTGTTCTTCAGAACTATTCAATAATTATTTGTCAATGATGTCACAGAATTTCATATAAAAGTCACATTGGCAGTTGGAGTCCTACTATTTCCTGTTACTACTCTTGACTGTTATCAGCCTATTGACAACATCATTATATTTCCAATCGGCACACATTGATTACTTTTGTTTGAGGGAAATATTCTAAACATCTGTTCTCTAATTTTCATTGACAATTCCTTAAGTTGTTTTGGAAGTGTTGCACCGTTTTGCTTCTAGGGGCAGATAGTCAAAGACTGAAAAAAGTAAAAATCTGGAAGAAATATTTTAGCCACCAAAAATCATTGAATGAGAAACTGAATCTGACCTAACTATTATTTTACTTAGGACTTTCCCCCTTCAGGCTTCAAGAAATAAATAGAAGAAGAGAAACTAGTATAGAAAATGAGAATATCCAAACATAGCTTCAAGCAGGGAAATTGATCAGTTTAACCTACAGGGATAATGATACATTAGCTACTTAGAAAATACAAAAAAAGGAGTCATCTTACTGTGTCAGTTATGAAGAACGGAAGCCATTAAAGAGCTAAAGAACTACAGGGATGTAATTATGAGGAGAGACAAACCTATTGGATCAATAACCAGCCTTAATAAAAGGGAATCTGTAGAAAGAAGGATTCAGAAAAATTGGATGACATTTGAACACCAAGAATGGACCTAATATTTAACTTAAAGAAAAAGACAGTGTATCACACAATCACACACACACACACACACACACACACACACACACACACATGCATCAGTTGAAATGGAGGGGGTGGAGATGGAAGAAGAAAGAAAGAAATGTCTAAGCAAACCACATGAAGTATGTATAAATGCCTTAGCAAATTGATCTTATAGGCAGTCTATCTCAATAGCTCATCAGTAAATGTTCCCATCCTATTAGAATCTCTCCCTTGACTGAAGCATTACAATTTCAATCGATGAAATACCATGTTTTAGTACTATGTAGCATGACTATAGAGTTAGCTTCTTGTAGCCATGAATCATTTACTCAGAAACACAGAAACCTTAGCTTTAAATGTCTCTCATACATACACACACACAAACACGCACACAAACCAGGGATTAACTTTCTACGTGTGACCCTTAGAAATATCTAGGGGAAACAATATGAAGAGGTAAGGGATTCCCAAAAATTTAAGGCCAAGTTTTGAGGTATTGCCCCTGTGGCTTGCTGCAGTTTTGATCTCAAAAGGAGCTAATATCCTTGATATTTATCAAAAAGGACATTTAATCTCAAAGCATGTGCAAATAAAGCCTCAGCAGGAAGTCTCTTCAGAAATGGTTGCCACTTATTTAAGGTCTTATCTAGCACCAAATAATGGATTGATTTAGTAGTATTAGCCAAAGGAGAAAAATATATATAGATATAAAACAACAAATTTGCAGGAAAGTTTGTTGAAATATTATCAATGAGTACACCTTGTATAAATGCTCCTCAGTTTAAAAGGGGGTTACATCCCAATAGACCCATCTTTAATTAAAAATATACTAATTGAAAAATGCGCTTAACACATCTAACCTACTCAACATCAATCATATCTTAGCCTAGCCTACCTTATACGGGCTCAGAACACTTACCATTAGCTTATGGTTGAGTAAGGTCATCTAACGCAAAACGAACTTTATAATAAAGTGTTGAATATCTCATGTAATTCATTGAATATTGTATTGAAGTCCAGTTTATACTGAATGCACATCACTTTGCATCATCACAAAGTCAAAAATCATTAAGTTGAATCATCTGAAATGAAGGACAGTCTGTAGATTACTTCTTAAAGTGATGAAATATCATTTTTTGGCAGAATGTTTTTATAATCTAGTTTTTTAATTCAACCATTATCCAAGAGGCACATTAAATAAGGAAAAATAGTTGTAATGAAAAGATCAAAGTCATAATTTGCTATTTTTCTAATATTCTTTTTTACTCTACCGTGTTAAAAGGGTTGAGGATAATATGTTTTAAAATTTGCATCCTTAGAATGTTGATGAAAGGATCAATTGAACTCTGTTTTTTCCCATTCCTAAATTAACAGAAAAGAGTACAGGAAAATAGCTATAGTATTTTAATTATTAGAAACCATGCTAGCACAGTATAAAAAATAAATGACTTCTGAAAGGGAAAAAATGCGGTGGAAAAGTATAAGTAAATAAGATGACACTAAGTCCAAACTCTTACTAAGGAAGTCATGGTGAGTACAAGCCCTTTCTCATGTAAGTGCAGAGAGATAAATATGACAGATGTGAATGTACCTCGCTTTCATGAAAAGATGTATTTTATCAATCTAAGAATGGAGATTGACTAAAATATCTTAACCAGTTCAGTTTTTAAGGGAACTATGAATTTTAAAAGCCAAGGACCTCAGGCTTAGAATAAATCAGGCTCAGGATTATAATGGAAAGTACATAAAAATCCCTTTTTTTCTCAAGGCACCACACTGATATCACTATTTTTGATATTTTCTAAGGAAACAGAATTGTATAATGTACCAGACTTCTAGTAACTTAACACTCTTTCTGAAGCCCTAAAATGACTAAAATAATACTAAGAAGTAAGAAACACAAAATTCACCCAGAGCTACCACAAAGGGCTTCACCGCAGCCAATAATGTTTGGCATGAATTGTCTTTACGAACTATTTTACTAACTTTTCAAAGCACATTTTCCAATAACTAAACGGTTTATTCTTTGAAAATTAGTAAGATATTGGGCCAATTACCACACTGATAGACTCTCATCATCTCTAACCAGTTCTAGGTGGAAGTTCTAGGTTCTAAGTGATCCCTTCCTCTTCCTGTCCATAAATTCCGGTTAACACACCGATGGATGCTTCTTGTCGAGATTTACGCATTTCAGTATTGAAATATTGCTCTCAAGAAATCATTTCCTATTTAAGATGGACATCTCAGGAAAAAAATCACTCTGTTGTGTGCCAAATTATGATTATTTCTCTTTTGCCTTTGAGCATATTTATGTGGCCAATCTTGTCAATATTGTTTTTTAGTTTTCATTTTCTTAAACTTCAGTGTTACATATTACAATAGACCTTGTCTAGTCTGTGGCTCATTTGTGATTTGTGATTTATTCTTTGGGTACAGGTGAGCTCTAAGAGAGTATTGGTTTATTATTTCAATTATCTCCTGAGGTATCCTCAATTCATCTTTATTGATCACCAAATGTTTGCCAAATACTTGCTTATTGTCACTCCTGTGTCATACAAATGCTCATCACTTAACCTGTGGAAATGTTTGTATTATTTCACTAGTTAAATTTCTATGCGCTATTTCATCTCAAGAAATAATGAAGGAAAAACATGAGATGGAAAGCATTTATACTTACCTCAAAATAATCACTTGTTGCCTAAAATGAGGCACAAGATACTTTAGTTTTAAATGTCATTTTTAATACATTGGAAATTAGAAACAGGTGTAATCTAAATCAAGCCAATTTAGTTAATTAACTCCAGTATTCTCTGACACAAATGCTGTAAACAAGTCTTATTATTCAAGTCACATGTTATCATCTATAGCAAGAGGAACAATTTATGAAGTCAACTGAAAGCATGACAAATACAACTACTTGAATACAACTGTCAAAGATTTTTAACAATGACAGTTAATTATTTATGGGGAATTAGAACATTTTAAAAAGTCAAATTCATTTCCTAATTTTTAAATGTGGATTCATAGATCCTTTCTATAATTTTAGAACAATCATTAAGTGCCTCCTATGTGCTATGAACTATTATAAAATCTGGGAATGCAACAGTGAAGAAGATATACAAGGCTGCTATAAGAAAAAGCTTACAGTCTAGAAAGGAAACAGATAATACACAGGAAATAATTAAACAAGGAAATTTCAGAGACTGATAAATTCTATTAATTGATTAATTAAACAAAGATTTATTTAGCTTCAAATATGCAGTGTTTTCCAGATGCTAAAGATCTATCTGTGAACAACAAAAGTCTAACTCTGCTCTCAAGGAATTTATATTTACTGAGAGAGTCAGATAATAAGCATCATAGTTGTATATGTGTATGTGTGTGTGTGATTAAGAGATTAATGAGTACTTTAGAAATAAAAGTAATACAGGAGATTGTGACAGACTCCTAGCACAGTGTTACTTTAGCTATGGTGACCAAGACAGGCCTTCTTTTATAAAAAAAAGTTTTATATTGTTATTTTTGTTGTTGTTTTTATTAATAGACATTATTTTTTAGATCAGTTTTAGGTTCACAGAGAAATTGAGAGGAAGCTGCAGAGATTTTTTTTTCCATATTCTCCCTCCCACTTTACATGCATAGTCTCCTTTATCAACATCCTCCACTAGAGTGGTAGGTCTGTTAATAATTGATGAGAAAGGGAACAACTATTCCCTCCAACTTCCTGGGATTTTTTTGTCTTAAATTTTAACATACATTTTTCAATGATAATATGTGAAAATATTGATTTTTTTATATTGACTTTATATTCTGTGGCTTTTATAAATTCATTGGGATTATATTGTCTACAAAAAATATTTTTATCTTTTACTTTTCAATTTTAATGTTTTGATGACTTTTCCTTGCCTTATCCATGGGCTAGGACCACCACTACAATGTGGAGTACTTGTTAATGTTGTGTTGGGGGCCTTTTATCTAAGTTCATAGGCAATACTGGTCTGTAGTTTTTCTTCTTCTTCTTCTTCTTTGTTTTTTTTTTTTTTCTCTTTTGAAATATCTACCTGCCTTTTGTTACAAGGTCATGTTGGACTCAAAAGGCGACTTGGAAAAATTTTCTTTTTGGTTTCCATTTTCATGTAGTGTTAGTGTAGAAATTATATTGTTTCTTCCTTGTATGTTTCATAGAATTCATGATTAATGCAATCTGTGACTGGATTTTAAACTTTGTGTAAGGTTATTAACTTTTAATTAAATTTCTTTTAAAAATATAGGACTGTTAAAGTATTTATATCTTCTCTAGTGAATTTTGTCAGTTGGTTCTTTAGAGAAATTTGTTTATTTCGTCTATGTTGTCAAGTTTGTTGGTTTGTTTATTTATGACATTTTCTTATTATCCTTTTACTGTCCATCAGATCTCTAGTGGTATTTTGTCTCTCATTCTTCATATTGGTAATTTGTGTTTTCTCCCCTTTTTTTCTTGCTGAGTAGGAATAAAAGGTTATCAATTTCATTGATCTTTCCCTGGTTTCATTGTTTTTTTTCTTTTAAATATTATTGTTTTCTGCTCTAATTTTATAATTTCTTCCTTCTGCTAGCTTTGGATTTTAATTTGTTCTTCTCTTTTTAGCTTTTAGAACTTTCTTCTCTTTTAATTCTTATAACATTTCAAACTTTATTATTATACCTGTTATGATGATCTATAATCAGTGATCCTTGATGTTCCTACTGAAATTGTTTTGGGGCACCATGAACGATGCCCAGGTACGATAGTGAACTTAATTGGTATGTGTTGTGCGTCTTCACTATTCCATCAAACAGCTATTTCCTTGTCTCTCTACCTCTCCTAGGGCCTCCGTATTCCCTGAGACACGATAATATTGAAATTAAGTCGATGAATAACCCCACAATGGCCTCTAAGTCTTCAAGTGAAAGGGAGAGTCACACAACTATCATTTTAAATCAAGGCTAGAAATGACTAAACTTAATGAGGAAGGCATGTCAAAAGCTAAGATTGGATGGAAGCTAAGCTTCATGTACCAGTTAACCAGTATGTGATGAAAAAAAAAAAAACCAGAAGGAAGGAAATTAAAAAGTACCTACAGTGAACTGATAAATGATCACAGAATAAAACAGCCTTACAGAGAAAATTTTAGTGCTCTGTATAGAAGATCAAATCCCCCACATTCCCTTAATTCAAAGCCTAATCCAGAGAAAGGACCTAACTGTCTTCAATTATATGAAGGCTAAGAGAGGTCAGGATGCTGCAGAAGAAAATTTTGAAGGTAACAGGGGTTGATTTATGAGGTTTAAGGATAGAAAGCATCTCCATACATAAAAGTACAAGGTGAAGCAGCAAGTGCAGATGTAGAAGCTTCAGCAAGTTAACTGAAAGATCCACTTAAGATAATTGATTGCTACACTAAACAACAGATTTTTAATGTAGGCAAAACAGCCTTACATTGGAAAAAGATGACATGTAGCACTCTTATAGTCAGAGAGAAAAAGTCAAGGCTCAACTTCAAAGCTTCAGAGGGCAGTGTGACTCACTCTTTAGGGACTAATGCAGTTAGTAACTTGAAGTTGAAGATAATGCTCATTTACCATTCCAAAAACCTAGGGCTGACAAGAATTATGCTAAATTTTTTATTTTGTGATTATACACCATGACCAAGTAGGATTTATCCTAGGAATGCATCCTAGGTTTATATTCATAATTCAATTAAGAAACCATATCAATATAATAAAGGAAAATAACCACATAATTATCTCAATAGTCACAGAAATAATGTTTGACAAATTCCAATGTTCCATTATAATGAAAACACTCAACAAACTAGGAGTAAAAGAAAACTTCAATCTGAAAAAGGGCATCTAGGGCTAAATCTACTCTGTGCTCTATAAATGGAACAACATCTGGCTGACAGCACATCTGCTTACAGAATGGTTTACTGAATATTTTAAGCCTGCTATTAAGATCTACTTCTCAGAAAAAAAGATTCTATTTGAAATCTTACTGCTCATTGACAATGTACTTAATCACCACCCAAGCACTCTGATGGATATGTACACATAGATTAATGTTGTTTTCATGCCTGCTAACACAAGATATATTCTGCAGCCAGTGAGTCGGGGAATAATTTCAACTTCAAGTCCTATTATCTAAAAAATACATTTCATAAGGGTATAGCTGCCATAGATAGTGATTCTTCTGATGGATCTGGGAAAAGTAAATTGAAAACCTTTTGGAAAGGATTCACCGTTGTAGATGTCATTACAAAACACTTGTGATTCATGGGAGGAGGTAAAAATATCAATATTATTAGCACTTTGTAAGAAGTGATTCCAACCCTCATGTATAATTTTAAGGGGTTCAAGACTTCAGTGGAAGAATTAACTGCAGATGTGGTGGAAATAGCAAGAGAACTAGAAAGTGGACCCTGAAGATGTGACTGAATTGCTGTAATCTCATCATAAAACTCGAACAGATGAGGATCTGCTTCTCATCTGCAAACAAAAAAGTGGTTTCTTGAGGGGAAAACTTCTTCTGGTTAAGATGCTGTGAACATTGCAGAAATGACAATGAAGAATTTAGAATATTACAGAAACTTAGTTGATAAAGCCCTGGCAAGGTTTGAGAGGACTGATTCCAATTTTGAAAAAAGTTCTACTATGGATGGATAAAATGTTATCACACAGTATCTCCATACTAGAGAGAAATATTTCGTGAAAGAGTCAATTGATGCAGCACACTTCCTTTTGCCCTTATTTTAAGAAGTTGTGACAGCCACCTCAACCTTCAGCAACCACAACCTGATCAGTCAGCAGCCATTCACCCTTAAGGTAAGATTCACCACTGGCAAAAGATTATGACTTGTTGAGGGTTCAGATGATCATCAGCATTTTTTAGCAATAAAGTATCTTTAAATAAGGTATGTACTTTTTTAGGCTTATTGATATTTCACATTTAGTTTACTATAATATAGTGTAAACATAACTTTCATATGCACTGAGAAACCAAAAACATTTGTGCGACACACTTCTCTGCAATATTTCCTTTATTGCAGTGGTCTGCAACTGAACCTGCAATATCTCTAAGATATACCTGTATATAACTTTTCCAGATATCTTTTGATTAGTGTTTTCATAGTAAATGATTTTCCATCCTTTTATTTTTAACTACCTATTCTTTATATTTAAAGCATTACATAGCATATGGTTACATCTTTGTTAGGCAGTTTAACAAGCACTGTCTTTTAATTGTTTATTTAGAACATTTACATTTAATGCAATTATTGATATAGTCAGGCTTAAAGTTGCCATCTTTTTTGTTTTTCAAGGGACACATCAGGGTTTTTTGTTATTTTATTTTATTCTAAGTCCTTTAAATTACTTCAGTACCTTAGTTATTATTGTATATCCATTATGTCTTATTAGTTATACATTTTAATATTTTTATTGTTTGATAAAGTATATAATATATATCTTTAACTGTCATAATTTACTTCCTAATTATATTATGCCATTTCACATATACAGTGTGAACATATTGAGCCTTATCTTATATTTTAAATTGTGTTATTTATTTGCTTGAATTCTATACTTACTGTAAGCTAAACAAAGCAATTATTCTTTATTCACAAAGAGATTGAAAATTGAAAGTTGTTTTTTACATTTGTCCACAATTCTACCATTTCTAGTGCTCTTTATTTTGTGTATGTGTTTGTGTTTTTGCATGCATGCATGGTTTCTAAGTTTCTATCTGGTATCATATACTTTTTGTCTGAAGAACTTTAAATATTTGTTATCTTCCAGCATGAAACTCCATCAGTTTTTGTCTTAAAAAGGCTTTATTTGGCCTTCATTTTGAAAGTGTAGTTCTTTTTTTTTTTTTTCAGTACTGTAAAGATGTCATCATGTTATCTTCTGGCTTGAATAGTTTTTGAATAGAAATCTGCTATTCTCTTATATTTTTTTCTCTATATGTGATGGCTCCTCCCCCATCCTTCTAGTTGCTTTAAGAGTCCATTTTTCATTCTCACCAGTTTGACTATGATGGAAGAAGGTGTATTTTTCTTTGATTTTTATCCCACTTGACTTCCTGGATCTGTGATTAATTTTGGTAATTAGTTGAACAGTGGCTCCCACAAAAGATATATCTACATCCTAATCCCTGGGACCTTTGCATGTGACTTTATTTGAAAACAGGATCTTTGCAGATGTAATAAGGAAAGGATCTTAATATGTAATTATCCTGGATTGTCTAGTGAACCCTCAATCTAATCACAAGTGTTTTTATAATAGAAAGATGTGTCTATACTTATTAACAAATTATTGCTCTGATGCCATGATATGAAAATATTCTTCACTCATTCGTGGTGACACAAATACTCTGAAGGAGCCAAAGGCCATATTGGTTATTGATCAAGATTAGGTCACACTGTACCTGTGGGACCCATGTGGTTTATTAGCTCATAACTAGTTATTTGACATGTGTGGTAATAATGCACATTAGACATTTTTAGGAACCCCCTTCAACAGCTTCTTTCTTTTCTCAGGTGTTTCAGGGACATCTCCCCATAGGAGGAGTAAAATGTCAGTGGTAGCTTTATTACTTCTGGACTATGCTAGGAGTTCCAGATACTTTATAGGACTGAGGGAACTGGGCATACAGCAAACTGTATTGATTTACACCAAATCGAGGAAGGCTGCTCCTGCCTGTCAGAGGTCACACTTCAGTGAAGTGTATTGTTAATCAAGAGGCCACCTGTACTGCTCAGTGAGTCATCATTGCAGATACACTTGTGGATGGAAGCATCTTAATTTTATAAGCACTCATTGAAATTTTCTAAGGCATTTTCATCCTCCTGTGAACTGGCACAGTTTCTCTGAAGGTGAAGAGCAAAGCATACGCAGTTAATAACAGAAGAAAAGCAAAGAACACTTAAGAACCAGTGCCCTGCATTCAAGGCACCATATTTCTGTTCTCTCTTTCAATCTAATTCTCTTGGAATTATAGAGCTCTTGTAAATATCAAAAGGACCATTCACTGCCTTTGAGGAGAAATGTGCTCAGTTGGAGCGTTGCACTTAGGTACAAAATCAAAGCCTTCTTATGCTTCAGCTTTCCTGTCAAGAACATAGAAACAGAGCTGAGAGAATCTTCTGAGGTCTTATTAGTAAAGTGTAAAATTCTTTGACCCTTATAGAAGAAAATATGGGCATCAACGCAGAAATAAAAAGAGGACAAATTAGCTGCTTAAGTGGCCTACCCAGAATATATCCAATTTCACTAGCTAGAGTTTAAAAAAAAATGCTGGGGAAGTTATCACAGAAGTTACAGAGCAGATGTTCTATGGCGTAGGAAAAGAGTTGTGCCCTAGACCTTCAAAGGGACAGAATTTAATTCTAAAGTTCTGGAGAGGTCAGGAAATTTTTTCACTTGTACTTTTAAAATGCTATTGAATGATAAAGGAATTCTCACTAAACTTGCATCTTCCTTATGTGCGGACATTTATATATAAATGTTACTAAAAGTTATTTCTTTAATCCACTGTCCCAGAGGTAAAAGCATAACACAGACAAGGCTACAAAAAGTTGGCACAGATCTAATAGCAAGTCAAGTCGTTTTGTGTTTCATGCCAAAAGCTGAAATTGTTGCCGCTATTATAAGAAAGGGAAAAACAAGTGCCAAAGCTTTCTTTGGAAATGAACACACCACTGGCCCTAGGGTGGATTTGAAATCACCAATGCCATTGACGGACACTATTACACAAATAAGCATATTGAATGAGCCCACCTTTGAAATAGGAGGTAAGAAGTCATGTGGGAAAATACTTTTCAGCAATGATGACAGCTATCTGAAATCAAGGACTCAAAGTGTGAAAGAATGATATCTACATATCTTGGGAAACAGTTCCTGTCACTTATAGGAGAGTGGGGCTGGGATGTGCTGGGGAGAGTCATCTTTCCAGCAAAAGAATTGGGATAGAATAATGGGACTGTGTTTTCTAAAGAACTTGCCTGCCCCTTTTAGAATTTTGTAAGCAGGCACAAAAAAAAGTCTCTGGTTTTGGCTAAGGCCTGCCAGAAACTGAAGATCAAAAAGAGCTAATAGTAAAATAGGATGGAGTTCTGTTACGTATGTTCCAGAAATGTCCTTCTACATGTCTGCAGTGTGACTATGTTACAAACCAGAAGCTCATGTCTATTTGAGGGCATTTGCCTGATTATATGAAAAAAACTGTCAGATCGTGTCCTAGATAATAGAAATATAAAGGCTGCTCCTGGACAAGCACAGAGCCTAACACTGACAGGCCCATTTATAACTGAGTAGTAAGGGAAATTTAGATGGAAATTTAGAGCATCTAAAGCATAAATTGAATGGAATGTCATTTCTTATTGATCTTTATCAACCTTTACTCCTTTACCCCATATACATTTTATATCTCTCTCTTCTCCCTTTTCCACATTTTATACCTTTTATCTGACTGAAATTGAACCTTCTGGATTATTTGCTTACTAGGTAGGATCGTACCCAAATTGCATGAAATGACAGTGGCTTCACCAAAAAAGAGTTTACTTCTGAAGTCTGAAGATAAACTGTAGCGGGCCTGTGAAATAATGCCATGTCCATGATGTCAAAAATGTCCCAGCCAGCTTCAATTTTCCTTCCATGCCATCCTTAGCATATGGCTTTCATGCTGGTGATTCCAAGATGGCTGCTATACCTACGGGTGACCTGCCTTCAGGCCAAGGAAGAAAAGGGGTGGGGCAATGGGGAGGGGAAAAAAGTAAAAGGGAACATGTCAGGTGAGTCTTCATGCCTTTAAAACACCTGAATCTGTTTATGTATATCACATTGGCCTGAATTGGTTTACATGCCTACCCTGTGTGATGGGACTGAGATAAAATTGGGATTCTTTTTAACAAAGAGGAATGAATTTGCAGTAGCTAACTACTGTGTGCTGCAGTGGCCTTCTGAGTTAATGTTGTTTTCTGCCTCCTGTTTTATTTATACTTGTACAGGTAGATTGCAATCTGTTTCATTACGTCATTGATTTATTGTGCATCTTTTCTTCAAAAAAGCATTTAATATATCTGATTCTAACTCATTATAATAGTGATTTTCAAAGTTTAGTGGCATGGACAGCACCTAGAGGGCTTGCTAAACACAGATTATTAAAACTCTTGTCCCCATGCCCCACGTTTCTGATACAGGAAGTCTGGGATGAGGTCTAAGAATTTGTATAACTAACAATTCACACACAGGTGGTACTCATGCTGCTGGCCTGAGGGCCACACTTTAAAGGAAGCAGTACTTTGAATTTTGCAGGGAGATTTTATAGAGTATGATTAGATTCCCAAAGCCTAGCTTTGGTGGTCATGCTTTCTAAATCTGCACAGCTTATGACATGTTCTTTGCTTATGAAAGGAGGCTGTGGAAGGATCTATAAAATTATCTTTTATTTACTGTATTATTTTTAATAATCTAAACAATAAATAGTTACACTCAGTGCAAATATTTCAAATATAGACAGAAAAAGTGACGCTGCTGACTTCTGACCCCAGTTCCAGTCCCTCAGTCCCTACCACAAATATGACACCTGTGAGAAATTTGATGTAAAATTTTTCAGATTTTTAAAATGCAGTTATATTGTGATAGAATTTATGTGCACAATTATATTAAGATTAATGTATAGGGTTGAAATATTAATATTAGACAACATGTATTTTTCAAAGGCTTGCTTTTGTTTGGTTAACAATATCTTAGAGCACCGTCATAAAAATTGATTTTTTAAAGTTAGAAATGCAGGCTTTTTAAAACAGCAATATTCGGCAACCTATTGAGTATGAGCTGTATTACCCCTGAGGTCTTTTATCAAGAAGACACTCTTACTCAAATGTTTACTGCAGCCTAATTCACAATTGCAAAGATGTGGAATCAATCCAAATCCCCATCATCAATTCTTGAGTGGATTAACAAAATGTGGTATATGTATACCATGGAATACTACTCAGCCATGAAGAAGGATGACTTAATGCCTTTTGTACCAATCTGGGTGGAACTGGAGACCATTATCCTAAGTGTGGTATCTCACGAATGGGAAAAAAAAACCATATCTACTCACTATTAAATTGGAACTAAGTGACGAGCACACATGGGCATAGAGGAAAATAAAACTCAACAGAAAGCAAGCAAGAGGGAGGTGGGAGGACAAGATGGGTAAAAACCTACCTATCATGTACAGTGAACACAATCTGGGTGACAGGCACATTTGTAACCAAGACTCAAGCATTTTAAAAGTGACCCATGTAACCAAAAGATTTGTGCCCTCATAATATTTTGAAATAAATAAAATAAACTAGAATAAAATAATCTGATTAGAAAAAACAAGAAAAATACATGGTTTGCAAATATTTTGTCTCATTCTGTAAGTTGTGTTTTCATTTTGTCATTTGTTTCCTTTGCTCAACAGAAGCTATGTTGTTTGATGTAGTCCTACTTGTTTATTTTTGCTTTTGTTGCCTGTGCTTTTTGTGTCATATCCAAAAAAACATTGCCAAAGCCTATATCAAGGAAACTCTTCCTATGTTTTCTTCTAGAGGTTTTATGGTTTCATATCTTACATTTAATTCTTTAATCATTTGGGTTAATATTTGTATAGACAAGGCACTAATTTTATTCTTTACATGTGGATATGCAATTTTCTTAACACCATTGAGGACCATTTTTTTCCCCATTGTGTATTCTTGGTGACTTTGTCAAAGAGGAGTTGAACATATTTGCATGCATTTATTTCTGGGCTTCCAATTCTGTTGCCTTTGTCTATGTATTTGTTTTTATGTTAGTAATATGCTGTTTTGGTTACTATAGCTTTGTAATACAGTTGAAATTAGAGAGTGTGATGCCTTCAGCTTTGTTATTCTTTCTCAGAATTGCTTTGGCTATGATGGATCTTCTGTATCCATAATAATATTAGGATTTTCTTTTCTATTTCTGTGAAAAATGTCATTGGAAATTTTATAGGAATAACATTGAATCTGTGGATTGCTTTGGGTAGTATGAACATTTTAATATTATTAATTCTTCCAGTCTATGGTCTCATACTATAGTAGTCGTGAGAGTGGACACTTTTGTTCTTGATCTCAAAGATAAAGCTTTCACCTCTTCAATGTTTCATGTTGGCTGTGGGCTTGTCATACAGTGGCATTTATCATTTTGATGTGCATTATTCCTTCTATATCTAACTTGTGGGGAATTTTTATCATGAAAAAAATGTTAATTTTTTCTGAATGCTTTTTTGGCATCTATTAAGATGATCCTATGGTTTTTGACCTTTGTTTTATTTATGTAGTGTGTCAAATTTATTGATTTGCCTACACTGAACCATCCTTATATTTCAAGATTAAATCCTTCTTGTTGATGGTGTATGACCTTTTTAATGTGCTGCTGAATTTGGATTGCTAGTAGTCTGTTGAGGATTTTTGCATATATAGTCTTCAGGGATTTTGGCCTGTAATTTTCTTTTCATTTAGTGCCCTTATTTTGCTTTGATATGAGGGTAATATTGACTTCATGCTTCCTTCTCTTTAATTTTATAGCAGAGTTTGGCATGAATTTTTCTTTAAGTGATTGGTAGAATTTACCCATGAAACCATCTTGTCCTGGATTTTTGTTGTTGTTGTTGGGAAGTTTTTGATATTTTTTATTTCTTTATGATGCAGTCCTGGTAGATTATATGATTCTAGAAATTCATCTATTTCTTCTACTTTATTCAATTTTTGGCATATAATTATTCATAGTAATCTCTTATGATTCTTTGTCTTTCTGTGTCATAAGTTATAATGTCACCTTTTTCATTTATACCTTTATTTATTTGAGTCCTCTGTCTTTTTTATTGGTTAGTCCAGCTAAAAATTTGTCAATTTTGTTTCAATTCAAAAACCAAATCTTAGTTTCATTATTTTTTTTCTAATACTTGTTTATTCTCTATTTCATTTATTTCTTCTCCAATAATTATGTTTTCTGCCCTAATCTTTACTCTTCCTTCCTTCGGCTAACTTTGAGATTAGTTTGTTCTTCTTTTTCTAGTTATTTGAGTTGTGGTTAGGTTGATTATTTGAGATCTTTCTTTTTCTTTTGTGTAGGCATTTATTGTTGTAAACTTTCCTTGTAAAAGTGTTTTTGCTGCATCAGTATGTTTTGGTATGCTATGTCTTCATATTTGTTTCTTTCAAGATATTTTTTGATTTTTCTTTTTATTGTTTTCTTTGGCCCATTGGTTGTTCAGGAATGTGTTGTTTAATTTCTACATATTTGTGATTTTTTTCGAGTCATATACCTTTGTAGTCAAAAAAGATACTTGATGCAATTTCAATCTTCTTATATTTGTTAAGATTTGTTTTGTGGCTCAACATATGATCTATCTTGAAAATGTTTTGTATGAACTTGAGAAGAGTGCATATCCTGACACTGTTGGATGGAGTGCTCTGTGTGTGTCTTAGATCCATTTGGTCTACAGTGTTAGTCCAGTTGGGTGTTTCCTTATTGATTTTCTGTCTGGATGATCAATCCATTGTTGAAGATAGGTTATTGAAGTCTTTTACTATTATTGTATTCCTGTTTATTTCTTCCTTAGTTCTGTCAATATTTATTTTATATAGTTATGTGCTTTAATGTGGGTGTGTTTATATTTAGAATTGTTATAGCCTCTTGATGAATTGACCTCTTTATCGTTATATAGTGATCTTCTTTTTCTCTGTGACAGATTTTGACTGATAGTCTATTTTGTCTCATATAAGGATGGCAACCCTGTTCTCTTTTGGTTAACATTTGCATGAAATATCCTTTTCCGTCCCTTCATTTTTAGTTGATGTATTTTTCTAAAGCTAAAGTGAGTCTCTTGTAGGCAACAAATTGTTGGATCTTGTTTTTTATCCATTCAACCACCTTTAGATTGGAGAATTTAATCCACATATAGCACCTCTTGCATTTTCCTGGATAGAGCTGAAACCCATTCTACTAAGTGAAGTATCCCAAGAATGGAAAAATAAGCAACACATGTACTCACCAGCAAATTGGTTTTAATTGATCAACACCAAAGTGTACATATAGGAATAATATTTATCGGGCATCGGGCAGATGGGAGGTGGGAGGAGAGCATGGGTATATACATATATAATGAGTGCAATGCACACCATCTGGGGGCTGGACATGCTTGAAGCTCTGACTCGGGGGGGCATGGAGGGCAAGGCAACATATGTAACCTAAACATTTCTACCCCCATAATATGCTGAATTAAATTAAAAAAGAAAAAAATAAATAATTTAAAAATAGTAAAAAGCTTATAGAATAACAATATTAAAAAAGAATGTATTTAAAATAAAATAAAATAAGCATAGGTAAAAAAATTATTGATAAGTATTTGCTGTAGTCATTTTGTTAACACTTTTCTGATCATTTTATAGTTCCTTTGCTCCCTTTGTGAATTATTGATTTTTATAGTGGTATGCTTTGATTTCTTTCTCTTTTGGGTTTCTACTAGAGATTTTTTTCTTCTTTGTGGTTACTATGGGGCTTACATAAAATATCTTATAGTTATAATATTCTATTTTAATCTAATAACTATAAACTTCAGTTGCTATTTCAATGTATCTTATTTCCAATACACAATGTTCTTTTGTTAAGCAATGAACTGGGGAGACTGTCTCTGCTCTATTTTCTCAGTAGTCATTGACTTTAACTTCTTTAGTCATCTCTGAAATAGACATTAGAAAATATGCTTCGAAGATGTTGAAGTACCATGGTCATTTTAAGTTTCAATCAAGCATGATTCTTTCAATCCAGGCTAGTGTGATTTTTTTATTTTTTCTTGAGACAGAGTCTCACTCTGTTGCCCAGGCTAGAGTGCCGTGGTGTCAGCCTAGTTCACAGCAACCTCAAACTCCTGGGCTCAAGCAATCCTTCTGCCTCAGCCTCCCGAGTAGCTGGGACTACAGGCATGCACCACCATGCCCGGCTAATTTTTTACATATATTTTTAGTTGGCCAATTAATTTCCTTCTATTTATAGTAGAGACGGGGTCTCGCTCTTGCTCAGGCTGGTTTCGAACTCTTGACCTTGAGCGATCCACCCACCTCAGCCTAC